>JAQFZM010001958.1:0-15547 GCA_034695785.1 Galumna obvia | reverse complement strand
CGTTATAGGCAAACCCCGATATAGGCAACAACTTTTTGCTGCACCAATGGATCGCTTATATCGGGGATGGATTGTATATTAAAGTTTGGAGTTTGAAATATGAAGTATAAGAATGAAACAAAGTATAAGAGTATACATTGAAATGAGGCTAATTTATAACGAAAATTGTTTACAATTTTATTTAAGTTATTATAATATCCATTAATCCCTACGTTTTCTTAATAATAGTGAATTGACCATGCTAATGTCATAATAATATTTCTGACCTCCGATTCAAAATATACAAAACGTTATTTTTATATTTTATTAATATATTATTAATTATTATATTTTACTAAAATTTATTTTAAAAAATCTAGAATTAATAAAATGAGAAAATATTTTCCCCTCTATTTATGATAAAAAACAAACTTTTAAAAATACAAAATCTTTACAATTATCATAGTTTGTTATAATTATCTTGAATGATTAAGTATGAATATAATAAAAATTAATATCTGTTAAGAATTTTGATTATAAATTATAATTTAATAATAATATGATGGCATCGATGGCTCTCAACCCCTATAAGACTACTTTCTTGCATAGATTCTTGTTTTTCATTAAATATCCTTTAAAAGGATTCCTTTTTTATAAAAATTAATTCTATTTAGTTCTAAAAACTACTTTACAGATACTTCTAGTATAACATAATAGCATGGTCAGTCATTCTGTATCAGTTAATATACATGTAGATTCTATCTTAGAAAGCAATTTCAGTTCTGCTCTTAGCTGTCCATCACTTCAAATAAAAATGATTTTCAACACAAAAACTAATTCTTTTTATTTACCAAAAAGTTATCTTTAATACTGAAATGTGGTTTCAATAAATCTTTATTAAACTTTTTTTTATTAATTAAAAGAATAGGAATTTTGGAAACATTTGATAATATATAGCATATAATGTTTGGGGAAAATATAGGTTCATATAGGAAAAAAGGACGTTTTAAGGACCTTCTGGGTATACATTAGTAAATATTTGAAAATATAAGACCTTATTTTAGGAAACCTTATCTTAAAATATAGAAAATATGATTATAGAAATATCGCGTATATTTGAACTAAAATTTAGATGATTTACTCAATCGTTAATTTGTTTGAAAAAGAAAATTAGTGTATTAAAGGATTTAATATATTATTTGAAAGAAAATAATTTATTAAATACAGTATAAGCTGTTTGTTATTAAGAGGCAAATGCCATGGAAGTCTGTTAATAACACACGAATGTTAATAACAGGAAACGCATAAAAGTTAACATTTATAGGTATAGAGATTCCTTCAATTTATTTATAAATTTATGTTAATAAGACACAGATAATAATAAGAGACAGATTAATAACACACAGCTTCTAATGTATTACAATTTTTAACAAAAACTGGTCGTTCGGTCGATATATTGAATTATCAAGATAGATTTTCAAGAGATATTAATGCAATGCAATCACTAAATAAATGTAAGCGCAGTTGAGGGTTCCTATACTTACTTAGTATAAGAATCTTTCATATCTTTCATATCTTTCATATCTCATGATTCCTAAGTTATGATCGATTACTTAAGTCCTTCACTATTGGCGTAGTTTTGGTTATATTTTTTTCTCTAATAATAGTTTTTTATTTTTATAAAACGATTGTCTGCTTTCATATAACACTTAAACTCAATTCATTTCTTATATTTAGAAAAATCTTTTTTTTCAAATGAATGCTTTCGCAGCAAATATTGTAAGGAATAGAATAAACATAAAATCGATATATGAATGAAATGACAATAACTTCTATCTCTCGTTTATATATAAAAGTTATGTAATTTATTTTTAAGATAAAATTTCTTTTGAATGGGAATTACCTCTTCTTCTGGAGATGTGGCCAATTCCGGTTCGCTTTCATCTTCAAGTTTAACCAATAGCTTATCCTAAATAAAACATAATTATTCCATAATAGCACTCAATTTTTTATTCCATAATATTATTTAATAATATTAACATAAATATAAAAACTTTAAACAAATATAAATTACTTCGAAGGATAAAAAATTATTGCTTTACTCAAATTTCTCAAAACACTCAAAGTATTTTTTTTGTCTATAAAACTAATTAAATGATAGATACAAATGAAAATAAAAATAAATGACACCAAAAGACACCAAAATAGTCATATAAACAAAACATAAATAATACAAAACTATTGTAATAATGCTTTTTGACTCTTAAATGGCATTAAAACAGTCTTTAATGTATTGAGTAAAGCATGACTTATAGCTAACTCTATAAAAATCCTTTTCGAGACTTAAATTTTTATTATTTATAATAAATATATAATATTATTTATAATAATATTTAATCATTTTATTATAAATATTAAATTTAAGCTAATATTTAATTTTTAATATAAATTTTAGATTTAAAGCTAATATTATCTAGATAAACCAATTTTATTAAAATATTTGAGGTAAAAATTTTATTCTAATAATATTCTGGGAATTCTTAGGGAATTAGTGTATAGGAATTCATTTAAAGTTATTTGAAAATAACAGAAATGCAATACTATAAGAGTTGTGTATCATTGTATGACTCTATGACTCCGTTTATCAAATAAAATGAATAATTTTCTTCAATTTATAGAATCTATTTATAGTTCAGTCGATTAAATAAATAGAGCTTTGAGTGAACGGCAAATAAACTCAACAAATACTAAAAGGATTATTCTTTTGACTTCAAATTAAAATCACACTCTAAAGGATCCATCACTTTTAAATTTCATCTCTCCCCCTCTCCCTCCCTCCCCTTCTCTCTCTCTCTCTCTCTCTCTCTCTCTCTCTCACTCTCTCTCTCTCTCTCTCTCTCTCCGTACTCTGACTGTTCTTTCATTTAAAATTAGAATAAAAAGCGTAAAACGAGTATTTAATGGAAAATAATTTGATTGCAAATAAAAAAGAAATTATAAATTAGAGCTAAATATTGATGTGTGTATTGGGAGAGAAGTGTTCAATCGGTTTATTGATCGATCACTAACTTTAAGTTGTAGTAAATGTCACCAATACTTCAGATTATGACTACAATTATGAAAAATGTGTTTCAACTCGACTTCCGCTAAAAAGAGATTTATTTGAATGTATTTGAAGAAAACACTATTGGAGAGGAAGAGAGGGAGGGGTCAAATGCGAACTCTTTTCTGATACTTTGATTTTTTTGGTTTGAAAATCGATTATCGATCGATCGCTACAACACATTAAGAGAACTGTTTCTCTGAGTGAATGTAAAAATTGAATCAAATCCAAACGATTTAATCAACTCTTGACATATTGGATGTCTTCTGACAGACAATCATTTTTATATTTTACTAAATATTAGTTATAGTCTACCGAAGTATTTGTCAAAATTGAAGCTTACATTAAATTATATGCAGAGTTGTAGACATGAGACCCACCCAAACATGATTGCAATGATTGCCACTAAATTTTCTGTCATTAAATATGACATAAAAGCCTTATAAGTAGTCATTACTCATTCTCTCTATTATTGTCTATTCATAGCATTTTTCAATTACCTGTTGTTTCACTTCAATGGATTTCCGACTTATTTATTAAATACATATCAGAATATTCTATAAATTATTTGAGTTTTATCTCATTTTTCCAAATTTTATTCTTTTAATAGTGAGTCGCTATTAATTATTTTTTTCGGAAACACTACCATTTATTAAAATTAGCTTAAATTCAAATACTACAATAAAACGTACATGCTCAAATTACTAAGAATTTTCTATATGCTAATCATAAGAGATCTTGCTTAAATAATGATAAAACTTCAATTTTTTAATATTTTGTTACAAATTATGGCTCATATTTAAAGATATGTCTAAAGTCTTTTCAATTCTATTAAATTAAATTTAATAAATTCTATTCACTAATATTCATATTTTTAGAAATTAATCACTTATTTAATTAAATTTGTCGGATATCTTCATAAGAGTTGGTGTAAGTAAACTATAGTATGTTTTCTATAATTAAAGGAATCATTTATTTTAATAATGATATTAAAAGGAAAATAAGTTTTTAATATTTAGGGCTTTCTTTAGTCAACTTCTGATTAAAAAAAATGATTGAAAATAATAATTGATTTTGAATTTGTTTGACTTTTTTGAACGATATATATAAAAATGAGTCAAAGGTTTTTGATTTCAAATGTTTTAAAATTTCTTATTTTTGTCACTAAATTCCATAAATTGAAAATCAATGCTTTAAAGTTCATGGGGTTAACATTTTTTGCCTCCACTTAACACAGCTTTCATTGAGAATAAGTGAGACCACTCCTCAACTTAAGATCTGAAATCTCCACTTTTAAAATTTCTAACAAATATTTGCAGATCTTAAGGATAAGTACTTAAGATCTCTTTAAAAAGTAATTACTATCACATCATTGTAATCATTGATATTGTATTTAAAAAAATATTGTACTAACATTTGATATATTTTTTTACTTTTATTCATTTAATAAGCATTTGATTTATGTATTGAGTGAATGTGTTTTTCATTTCGCAATTGATTTTGAAAAATAATTGAATGTGTATTGAATTTCCAACATTTCTATATTTCTATATGTTTTTGTGGTTCAGATTTATTGACATAAATCTTATGTAAAATTAATTTATAGGAATTCCCAGATTTGTGGTCACACTATTTACAACAGATTTCGCTCAGAATAGAGGGGAAAAAGGTATGATTTTTATTATTAGAAGATTTTCTAAATTCCAACCAAAATAATAATATGAGCGCATCCGTAAAGGGTATGGGATGTGAAGCTATTCATTGATTGAGAGCTAATGAAAAGCTATGATTATAATAGAGTGAAAACAAGTATAAAATGTTATCACAGTTTTTCTAAAAGCAAAAAATTAGAACAAAAAATTTATAAATAATTTAATTTAATTCAAATCACGTAAATCTTTACTTCAATTTATTTGAAAATTCATTTATTTTTTCCGCTTTTATTTTAATTTATTATAAAAACAAATATTTAATAAAAGTCTTACGATTTTATGATTCAAATGAGTCAACTCTTTTTCAGTGACTTTCTTACGATCTGTTGCCGATTGTCTCTTAAGATCTGTAAATTTGCAGATAAGGAACATAGAAGACAATATTTGTGACAAGAATTGGCTCAAAGTTAAACAGTTAGGCATCAGTTAGTTGTGGCTCAAACACTGGAAAAGAGCTGTTCAGTGATCATATTCAAGATAAAATCATTTGTCGATTGAAGCGCTTATTTTCATTATTATTATTATTAGAGCACAAAATCGAGGGCATAACCGTTAATAAAGGAACACCATCTTCAGCATCAACGCCACAACTGCACCGAAAACAGAAATGCTTTTTGAAGAGATGATCATAACTGAGATCTTTTTGCATTCAGTGCAGAGTATTCTCTCTATTCTTTATTCTGTGCCGTCTTTAGATATGCAACGCATGCTCTCCCCAATGATCACAACTTTTTGCTTATACTATCTATTGATCACATCTTAAGAATTATTGCAATTCTTTCCATCGATTCAAAGGTTAGACATTTGTTAGGATTAACAAGAATTTGCGATTTCAAGATATGAAAGCATTTCTATATTTTTACTTATATTACAAACATTAGTCTTAAAAATGACTCAATCATTGACACAAATTTACAAATTATATTCACTTTTAATAACATATTAACCCTTAATCCCATTCTATCTATAATAAGTAAGTCCAACTGGAAAATCCTGGGACCTTTTTTGCAGGCAAATTAATTATTAATACGAGTAAATAGAGGTGCATGATTTCTCTTTTATAATAGAGTGCCTATGTTTGAAATTAAATCAGGCACCTCTTTTTAAGCGTATTAATAATTAATTTGCCTGCAAAGAAGATCCCAGGATTTTCCAGTTGGACTTACTTAATCTATAATTTAATTTTATATTTATATTTTCAATGAAAAGTCAATCTTAAACTAAACAGAAAAAATTATAATTGCACTAGATTATAATTTAAATAATAAAAAAACTATTTTAATTACCTTTTATTGATTAATTACTGATTAATTTCAATTGTAATAAAATTGAGTTTTAATGTTTTTCAATGAATATAACTTATATTCATTGTATTATATAAGAAAGACGTTTTTACTAAGGTTCTTTTAAAAAGAGAGCATCAGTTTTGAAATTAAAGTTAGGTTTTAAAACTTGATGAGACCTACTACCACATTCATTTATTATTAATAATAAATTTAGTTTCAAAAGTAACTAAAACTATAAATTTGGTGATTATTTAAATAAATAAAAAATCAGTAAATTATCAAATAATTGGTTGAAGACATTATTTGCCAAAACATTAAAAAAGTATATTTATAATGAAAGTGAGACAAACTATTCTTTAAAATTAAATTAAAGAATATTTTATTGTTTATTCTATTCATTAAAAATATTTTTTGTTTTCATTAATTGTATTCAATCCATTCGTTAATTGCATATATTCTTAATATTCAATTAAGATTTAATAACTGACGACTTATAAGTTTCGATCCAAAAGAGCTCTAAATATTTATTTGTAATTTAAATATTTGTTATTTAAGTCAAACTTGAATTTTTGAGTCAAATGGTATTAATAAATAATTTTGAGATGAAAATAGTCTTATAAGTTATTATAAGAATATTATTATAGTCTTATTATATTAAAAATAAAATTCAATTTTGAGCAAGAGTTGAGCTTGGTCTTAAATTAGATCCTAATTGTGTAATAAATTAATGATTATTTAAGAATATTTTAACTGAAAATAATTCCATTTAAGTATAACTTAATGTTCAACACTTTTATTGATTTAATGTTTTACTCGAAGAATGATTTTTCTTCTTAAATATAAAAACAGATGAAATGATATTAAACCGATAAATGAAAATAGTATTTATTTTATATTAATTTCATTTAAAAATAAAACAAAATAAATGAATTCCTAATCATTTAGTTTTAATCGTTGGAGTTCTTCATTCAATTCAGTTTCTTTGGATATCTTTTCCTTTTGATTCTTTTCCAGAACTTTTCCATTGGCTTCCATTTCTTTTAAGCCATTGATTTGTTGTAACTTCTTTTCTAAATTACGAATTTTCTTCTGGTTTTCAGTTAAAATAACGGCGTTTGGATTCAAAGGTTTGGTTGGATTCGTTGTTTTATTATTAGACTGATTAGTCCTCAAATGTGGCGGAATATATTTTTTAGGTTCTATTGCTTTACTCGGAGTAATTCCCTTTTGAACTGTAATTTTTGGTTCAGTGAAAGCAGTGGATGGCCTCCAAAATATATCAAACAATTCTGTATTGGAATCATAAATGTCTTCGTATTCTTTGATTCCATTATAACTCCAAATTCGGAATCCATTTCCAACTCTAAGTCGTGGGGAAGTGGTTGCCGTCAAAATACGTGTTCCGTCGGCACTCCATTCAATGTAAGTGGTGTCGGGAGCTTTGAATTCAGAAATGAGTTTTTTGTCGGGTAAGTGCCAAACTTGAACACCAGCTCTCAAATTGCCGATTCCGGACAACGCAACTAAATTACCGAAACTATTAAAACAAATATTGTTTCGCATATATTCTCCGAATTCAAAAACCACTTCTGATTTGTGATTAAAGAGCGATGTTTTTGATGGCATAAAACCATAGATAACACAAAATAGAGAACTATTGGGAACCCACGAAATGTTATGAATGGGACCGTCTTTACTCAAACTGACAATACATGTCTCTCCTTTTATGTCCATAAAATGTAGTGTTTGCTGTCCGTAATAACTTTTGCCGGTTTGGTCCACATCTGTAGAACAAAGAAGAAGAAGAGCGTCGCCTGAAATTAATATTAAATTAAATGATATGAAAGAAGAGATTATATAAGACAAACGTTTGTCATTCCATTTGAAGTCTATGTTATCGGACTTATAAAAGCTTTTGTTAGCGATGGCCGAACCATCAATATTTGGATATTTATATATTCGGACAAAACTTGGCTGTCCTTTGGCTCCAATGGTATAACACGCGATGTAATGACAACCGTTTTGTTTGTTTGTAACCATTGAGTAATTGGCGACTCTTTGAGAATTAAATCGATAAACAAATCGCTTGAATTCATTATTTTCATAGAAATTTAATTCCATATTTATATGTCGGACACAAACACTTTCGTCTTGTGTCCACTGCGGACACCATCGCGAGGGCTTCTTCTGAGA
This sequence comes from Galumna obvia, assembly GCA_034695785.1. Lineage (NCBI taxonomy): Eukaryota > Metazoa > Arthropoda > Arachnida > Sarcoptiformes > Galumnidae > Galumna > Galumna obvia. The sequence goes on along the minus strand of JAQFZM010001958.1, from coordinate 7,274 downwards.
AAACTCTAACATTTTCTTAATTAAACATTTATAGACATATCAGACATACCGTTGAGGAGTGATTTAGTTAACACATTATAAAGATTGAGGTTAAGAGCATTTGGTTGAGTCATGTGATGGTAAGTCGACAGAACTGATCCCTTCGGCGATAGTTTTACAAAACTTACGTTAACTCCAGTTTTCTCGAAGACTTCATCACAATTAGGAAGTGATATGACTTTTACAGAATTATTGTCGGCATAACAAAGATATTGACCATCAGTTGACACATCGACCGCTCGAACCGTGTTTTGAGTCGATAATGTCTTCAATGAATTGAATGGTTTGTCACCACTTATTAGATGCAAACCTTTTGTTCCGCGCAATACTATCGATGTCTCAGACATTATCTAAACTTTTAATAATAAAATCTAAAGAATTAATAAAAAGAATTAAAAGTAATTTTTTTAATAATTAAAGTATTGACACATTTTTTAATTTGATTTTATTTAAGTATTATAAAAGAGAAATAAAACGTCAAAAGAGGGAGACTTTGGGTTAAACTCTTGTATCGACTCTTTTCCGGCATTTTTCAAACAAATCTTTGTTTTAACGATAAAACAAAAATTGTATTTAATTTCATCTAAACTGTAGTTTATTTGTTTGTCATTTAATGACATTTAATAACTATTTAATCTTATCAGTTGATCACAGATTTAATGTAAAACAATGTTTTCAATGAGTGATAGTTCGGTGTCTTTTGACGAATCGTCTCAAATATATTGGACTCAAACTAATGGAGATATCGATGACTCCATATTTGAAGACTGCAAACAATGTATTGATTATATGTTAGATTTGGTCTCATTTTCCATCGATTATGAGAAGAGTAATAATGGAAACCTTTGTATTGAGTCAAACAAATCCAAACATTGTATTCCCGATGAGTCGGACGACGACATCACTACTGATGTCAAAGAATTAATCGATTATATGATTGAATTGGTGTCGACTGCCGTCCCTTTAAGTGAAGCTAAAAGTGTGTCCACTAATGGTTTCCAGAATTCGACTGAATTTAATGATGACATCGAAATCATTGAAATCGATGACAGCGAATCCCAAACCTCTTATGAAGTGATTGACTTAACCGACACTCAATCCGAAGACATACAAACTCAAGAGATTTGTCTCATTTGTGGACAGAATAAAGAAATTCGATATAAAGTAAATTTCAATGGAAGGAGTCATAAGTGTTGTTCTTGGAATTGTGTTCAAACTCTGAAGAATACAGATTGTTGTCAGATCTGTTCTTCGCCCATAACTCGAGGAACTCAAGGATTTCGACCAAATTTTGGGGGCGGAAAAGCATCCCTTTGTAGTGAAGAATGTCTTTTGAAGTTTGAAGTTGAAGAACAACCAAACACTCAATGTTTTACGTGTCGTAAACCTCTTATCAAGAATAAAGTAATATTTTATTGGCAAACAATGGAATTCTGTTCTCCAGTTTGTGTTCAATCGCGACAATTACTCTTTGGTTCGAAGTGTTCTCACTGTCACTCATCAGTCAATAAACAGTCTTTAGGCAAATATTCGGTCCGATTCGGAGATATAATAAAGCAATTCTGTGCCGGCAATTGTCTCGAAGAGTATAAAAAATCTTTAAAAGTCTGTGCTTTTTGTCAAAAGGATCTGAAGGCGTGTCTCACGATATGTATCGCAACCTTTGGTTTTGGCGATAAAATGCGTTTACGAGAGTTTTGTGATCAGATCTGCAAATCTCAATACGGACTTATGCTGAGCGCTAGGAATGCAAATACCGTTCGTTGCGGTCAATGTCACCGAATCACTGATCCCAAGACATTAATAGAGTTTCCGTTTCAAAACCAAAAACAAAGTCTCTGTTCATCAGTTTGTGTTTCGGCCTTTAAATATAACAACAAATTAAAGACAATATTTTGTGAGAACTGTCATCGTTTCAGTTGGACTAATAATCAAAGTCGAGTTAGTCTTCATATCCTTCATTTTTCTGGCACTACCCGTATCTTCTGTACTAAAAAATGTATGTCTATGTATGTACTGAAGAACCGGAAGATAGTGGCCTGTCTTTGCTGTAAAGTTAAGAAATATAACTTTGATTTAATCGAACGCTTCGATTGGACTCAAAACGAATCCCGACTTTTCTGTTCTTTGAATTGTTTAACTCTCTTTGAATTGGCTGAAGAAGAAAAGACTAATTTTAACGACAAAATTATCTGCAGTCAATGCAAAAACAATTTGAATCCACAATATTTTTTAAGAGTAGAAAATAACGTACTTCCTTTTTGTAGTTATCAATGCACTTTTCAACATCAGCGCCAGTTTTTGCCGAATACTCTGGTCGCTGATCAGCCACTTATGAATGGAAATGCTTTAAACGCTGACTATTCACTGAATGAGAGCCGTCAGAGTGCAATGTGGACGCCATCTTTTTTTGGACAACAAAAAAATAAAAACAAAAATGATATACAAATGACTGAAAATCGATCCAATCTATTGACACAAAAAAGACCCACAGCTTTGGCCACAATTCTGACCACTAAGACTATTCCCACATCGATTACAGTCAATACAAACACAAATGTTATTCCAGATTCTCCTAATTTGACAGAAGAGCCGAACAGTGTTTCAAATTCTGGAACTCAAACTATTATCAAAGAAGTTGTAAAAGAGACTAAAGAAGTGATCGTAAAGGTTCCCCTCTCTAAACTTGTTAAGAATAAGTCCACATTATTTAGACCCCCGTCTCAAACAAAATCTACTTCGTGTCGACCCTTTCAATTGGATGTCGCCATTCAAACAGATCCCGAACTGAAAATAATTTGTCCTATTCTTCTGCCGATTCCAATATTTGTGCCTGTTCCTGTTGCATATATGCAGCCAATGGCTGTTCCTCTACCACTTCCCGTTCCATTCTTTATTAAACCGGATCCACCGAAACCTCCGGAATCGCCCAAAACTATTGACGTACAAAACAGCGATAATTTGAATCTAACGGACAAACAATTTGGAGAAATACAAGAATTAATTAATACAAACGAATCAAATACTAGTAATGAAAACACTTCGAGTCAAATATCTTCCAAAAGAAGATCTCAAATCGAGACTGAAGGACAGCCTTCAAAAAGAGGTAGACGACAGTCAGAGAGTAGTACACCACGAGGTCGAGGAAGAGGACGTGGAAGAGGTGGACGAGGACGAGGTCGTGGCAGAGGAAGAGGTCGTCCAAAACGCGAAGAATGGGAAATGAGTTCATCTGAAGAGGAAGAACAAGAAGTGCCGCTCGACAACGACTCAGAATTTGAGGATGAAATTCAACAGACAGAGTCTTCTAATGCTTCGATTGATTTTAATCAAAGTCAACAAATGTTTGCAACAAATAGTCAACAAAATATAAGCGATGGCTTACAATCGATTCAATTTAATTTTAATGCTTTTGAAGCTCCCCTTCAAACACTTGCTTTAGACCCTTCAAACCCTTCTAACCCTTCATCGAAGGGTAATTCTATACAAATATAGTTTAAAATTTATTTTGTTTTAATTAATTTTAATTATTAGTTGAAGAACAGAAAAAGGGAAGAGGAAGAGGACGTAAGAAAAAAGAGACTCCCGATGAGACTATTGCTGAAAGCGGTGGAATTGAGAGTCAATTTAGTACTAATACACCAAACAATGGAATCAATGCACTGAGGATTTGGTTGAGACAATCGCCAGTATATCATCAGACGAGGAATGTCTTAGAATTGCATCAAAACTATTTGAGTGAAATATTTTGCAAGTTTGTAGAAGAGGTGTGTCAGGTACATGGACAACAATATTCTCCTGACTATATCTATATGTTATGTTTGGACCTTCAAAAACATTTGGCGCAAAATAATCGTTTGGATAATATATTTATGGATCCCTCATATAAACAGTTCATTCATGCGATGCACACACGACTCGTCGATTCAAACTATCAGTTGACTTGTATTCAAGAGGAACATCTCTGGGATTGCGGTCAATTGGGCGCACATTCGCCAACTGTTTTGCTCAATACAGTGATGTATTTGGCGACCAAATACTTTAATATGACTCATATCGAAGATCACACACAGTTCTCGTTTAGTAATCTAAGCAAAGAATGGGCTCAGGACTCAACTCAAGCTCTCATCTTTCAAAGCACTCCCAAAAGAGGTCGACGTCGAAAAACTTTAACTTTATATGAGAATCAGGACAACCAACTTCGTTGTCCGGTCAAACTCTTTGAGTTCTATCTCTCAAAATGGTATTATTTTAACGGATATAATGTTTTGTTAATTATTTTATTTTATTTGTATTTTGTAGTCCTGAAAGCGTTACTCAAAGGAAAGATATGTTTTATTTATATCCAATAGAAGGTTGTGTTCCGGACAGTCAGACCTGGTATTCATCTAATCCTTTGACAAACGCATCGGTCACTAAAATGTTACAAAGAATTCTTGTCGTTCGAGAGATCGTTGCCATAACGGCTCCAAATTTTTCTTAAATTCATGTTATAATCAATAAATCACTTCTTTTTTTGGATAATATATGACTAAATTTGTGGCACTTTTTTCGTTTCTAATTCTTAAATGACATTAAATTCAGTATTTAATTCCATTTTTTTCTTCCAGTTTTAGTTAAAACAATTAAGAAAAACATTTATAAAATTTTGTTAAAAAGGAATTTTAAAAAAATCTTTTAAAATATCGGAAATGTTTTAATATTTTTGTTTATAATTTCATTGAATTTATTATCGATTTTTACAATTAAAATATCGAAACAAATAAAAAATTTTCTCAATCAATGATTTTATCGCTAAAAATGTTTTTTTTTTCAAATAATCACAAAATAATTTCAACAAAACTTTTTATATTAAAAACTCATTTAAAAAGAATATAAACCGAAGATATTGAACAAAGTTTTGTTTTGATCTTGCTCACATTTTCTAATATTACTTCACTCAAAGATTACATTAAATTTTGATGAAAATGTTTTAAGGATTTTATTTTAATTAAAATATATAATTAATAGCTTTATGTTGGCAGTGACTAAACTAGCAAGATTGTAGCTATACTGTAGTTAGATTACATAAACAAATTAATTAATATACCAAGAATTAACATTTCTTTCATATTAATTCATTGAACTTTCGTTTATCAGTGAAAAAGTGAGTAAAAGTTAAGCAATAGTTTAGGTTTTTGTGTTTTTGTGTTACGTTATTAACTGAAGACTTATTATAAACTTATAAACAAATTTGAAAAATAATGGACAACACGTGCGAAGACTTTCTTGCATTTCAGGTTTGATTTCATTTAAATAAATCAATAAATTGTTTAAATTAAGTTCTAATTATTTATTTGTCTAAAACGAAAGGATGTCCTAAAAAAGAGCCGAAAGATTGACGACAATATAATACATTTATTAAACACAACGATTCCCACCGACTCTTTCGCTGATAAGTCTTCGGGCGCTACCAATCAATGTAAACAACTCTATGATCAGGTAATCGCTTATTTTATTAACAATTAAAAGGATATGCACTCATCTGAAGACATCACTTAATCTAAGATTATTTTAATTTGTCGATGAATTTATTGTCAAATCAATAGAATAGAAAAGTTTTGGAAAAAATAATTTGTGTCCAAAATTTAAAATTATTGAATTATTGAATGACTAAATGACCACATTTTCTGATCTATAATTGTATGCAACTATATCCTAGTTGAGGCTCTGACTGGCATTTGTATCCAGGCCTAGTTGTCCCTCATTTTGGCACACTTAATCGAGATCAAAATAAATTTAAATTCTAAAAATCTTAGGGTACCATACCGTTGACACACAATTTCCTTGTTTAATGATAATACCTTGATTGATCAATTGATTGACCAAATTACTGATTCTCCATTAAAGTATAGACTTTAGATGGGGGGAAATGGAGGGCTACAAATGGGTGCAATTATATGTGAATGACATTGTTTTGACATACCTGCTCTAGGTTCAAAGAAACCCAATAGTTGTGGGATATATTTGCAATTATAGATCAGGTAATATACGGTATTTTTTTAAGACTAAATCCGTTGTTTTTTAAATAACGTTTATTTCAGAGAAGTGATGAATCCATTGCTCTTTTGTCACTATTTTTGGTTGTTTTTTGTCTTAAATGAGTGTAAAAAATAGACTTTTAATTAATTAATTGCGAAAACTTTTTATTTGATCGAAAGCTTCAAAATTCTTACAAACGAAGAGAGAATTCAATAAAGAATTGCATTTCTGTGGTCTCCTCTTCTGTCAAACAATTAAAAGAAGAGCGACAACGAAATAATGATGACTTGAATGTAATGAAGAGATTACGTAAAGAACAGACAAGACTTAGACTAATGCAAAACGAACTTAACGTCGAAGAAGTGGTCAAAGACCGGACTCTTAAAGTCTTTTACGAAAGATGTCGACAATTCTATAAACCTTCGGATTTGAATATTTGAACTCAAATTTGAATGAATTTTATTTTAAATAATTGATAGTAAAACCATTTTTTCTTAATTATAGGTTATTTTCAACAAATTTAGAGCTTTTATTAAAATTTCTAAACTTTTCTATTAAGTAATTGAGTAATAGATTTGTTAATAGAATTGTAAATACATTTAATTACGGTTTTGAACTTCAAAATGTGATTAAAATATTTACAAAATAAGGGTTTTTTACGTTTTTTAAAATTTAAAACTTTAATCGTTTCTATGTTTTCGTTCGTACTCTCTATGAAAGTCTTCGTTCCTCTTTTGTATTGTCTCTCCTCTACTGATGGCTCGTTTGGCATCAATTGCAACACCGATATAACCAACAATAGTGAGTGCCATAAGTATAAGACTACCATGCACACGTGCCTTATTGTGCACCTTCTTCATCATTGCCTCACTTTAAACAATAGACAAAATAAATATTAAAAATCACTTTTTATTTCAAATTACAATTACTTTACTGAAGGAGGAATTTGTGACTTCGAGGGGTACTTCTTATACCAAACCAAGAGTTGTCTGTCAATAATGTTAGGGATGTGTTCTTTGAAGTGAGACATTCTTTATATTTACTTAAATATCTTGAGATTCAAAAAACACTGAAAACAATAAACAAAACAAAATCTGATTTTAATTTAAGGCTAAACTTTTGTAAACAAGTTTTCATTTAAACCCAGTCTTACGAGTTTGAGGAAAACAAACGGCAGACATCTTGGTTAAGAAATAGTACGACAATTTATTATT
>JAQFZM010001957.1:0-15549 GCA_034695785.1 Galumna obvia | reverse complement strand
TCAAACTTATTGCTAGATTCAAGTCCTCAAAAGCCTCTGAAATCATAAATATTTTATGGATTACTCTTTAGGTTAATTTTTGAATAAAAAGAACTTACTTTCAGTATTGCATATCACTCTATAGACCTGTGCTCTGTTGTTATAGCTTTAGGGCAGAAACAACTGTTCAGTTATTTAAGCTAGTTTATTTAGGGTTACAATGATGCTCTTTTTGGTGATTTACTAATGGCTTAGTTTAGAAGTTGAAGCGATTTGTCATAATCTGAACCATTGGCCGCATTGACCGCTTCCACCTCCAGTCCTTTCGCTAATTGGGTGTCAGAGCTTAAGTCTATGCCGTTCTCTGAGAGAAACAGATGTTTAACTCATATTTCTATTAATTCTTATTAATTGTCTTTCTTTGAGGCTTACATTCGAAAGTTTCGGAGGAATTTGTCGGTAATAATGGGTTGAAAATAATGTTTAACACGAGTTTGTCGTTCACTGAAGTCATGGCGTAGTTATTGATTTAAATGTCGTTTATTTTCGGTGATTACTCTTTCGTTCAGAAATAAAGTGAATGACAAACATTTTTATGATATAATCATTTATTTGAAAGCCTATTTCTAAAATTTCTAAAAATTAATAGAAAATCCAGTTTTAAGTAATGTTTTTCCGATTTCTTTGCCTGATAATACTCTTGTCATTAGTATTTTGATCAGGGAATGTTAAGCCTGCAAGGTCACTTTTAGTGGATGAGAGGGCTGATAGACTGAGAGAGAAGGCGGGTAGGGTGGGTGCAAAACGATTACATATACTACACTTTACTACGTAAATGTAGTGAAAAATTTATTTAAATTATTGAAATTTATTTTTGTTGAATTCAATTACAATATATTTATTTAATGACATTATTTATTGACAATTCTTGCACATTTTCTTTAAGGTAAAAATAAATAAAGGAAAAGTAAGATAAATATAGTTACATAAAACAGATAAACTAGTCAAATTTTGTAAGGTTATTAAAAGTAAAAAAGTTATCATTGATACAACTCTACACTCTATAACCGTATCAATGAACGACCTGAAGAGCGTACTATCAATGATTTCAGTCAATGAAATAGAATATGAAATTCAATATTAATTTCTATTTAAAGAACATTTTTATTACTGGATAAGTAAAGAGCCGATAAGAGTTAGATTGCACTGGGATTACTTTTTATGGCAGGTCTTTCACACTTCACATACCTAATAACCTTAGATTAAGAGCATCGACTTATCAGAGTGCAAGTGAGGGTGTTCTTGCTTATTCTAAAGTATGATTATTTTCACAGTGAAAGGTTTAGTCTAAATTCATTTCTTATAGATATCATATCTAAGATATGTGAGAAAAGAAGGACCCGAATTGGAATTAATTGCGAGACTCAGATATTAATGCCTCATATGGCATGCCTCATATACTGGAAGAGAGTGGGTGGGATTCGATGAAAATTTAAAATTGGCTTCACTTTAATAGATTTAGAAATGGATATAGAACTGAATTATATACAAAAAGTTTAATTAAAATATTTTTTATGGTCTAAAATTATAATGCATTTGTTGACACATTTAAAAAAAACTTTGTTGTTTAGTTTAATATTTACAATTATTTTAAATTACTGTTGGTAATTAGTTTATATGTTATATAAACTAATGCTCATATGTATCAGAAAACAGCTTAACAACGACGTTTTATGCGTTTTTAGGAATTTTTTGGTCATTTTCAAAATACCCCCCCCCCCTAATACCCCCTCCCCTAGAATCGAAAGGGTTGACCATGCCTGGTATATACCAATAAAAATTCTCTGTTTTAGCAAGCTATTTTCTATTATTTTGGTAAAAAAACATTTAGAAATTAGTATTTATTTTCAAAATATAATTGTATATATCCTTTTTCCCAATTATATAATAAAATATATTTGTTTAATATAAATAATATTTCATAACATTATTACAGTTTATTTAATATAAAATAAAAATTAATAATATAATATTTTCCACTCAAGCTGTTTGTATTATATCATAATACTAATTAAATTATAAATAATGTACTAATATAGATAATCTTGAATTTGAAAAGATAACTTTATAAAGAATCTGATGTTTTAACCTAAGAAAATTTAAATATTTATCAAACATAGGAGCTGTTCGTGATGTCAAAATTACTGGACTGAACCGAAGTTTGGCCAAAATCGAAGTGGCCAGAAGAGAAGCCAGACTGGATAACTGATAATAAATTGTGAAATAGTATTAGTTGTACTGTTCATCGCTCTGGTAGTGATGGAGAATTGTATCGCTCGAGACTGGCCCATTAACCATTTCAAGAATGTTTATGAATCATCTGATACTCTATTACAGTTTGCAGACAAAATAGATAGCTTCAAATTGTAGATGAATCTATGACAGATCAGGCGGTGGCTTAAGAAGCCCTGGATAATTGTTCAACAATCTAAAATAATTTTTCTTGAAATTTTGTCTAAAATAAAAAAAAATAATATTTATTAATTTGAAAGAATTTTTTCGGTTAATTTTTAATAATTTTTACTTATTTTACAAATTTATTTTAATTCAAAAAGATTATAACGGTAATATAATTAAAATATTTACAAAGTAACATAACATTAAATAATTTTATTTTTTATATTATATATTTTTATATTAATGTCATTATTGTAAAAACAAAAGTTTGAAACCTGTAAAATTATCAATTTTACAATCTGGATATAAAGGTGAAAACACAATATCATTTCATTATTATTTAAAGAAGTTTAACTTGCTTAAAATTAAATGAAATATTTTTATTTTATTTAATTATTTTTTATTTAAACAGAAATTAATAACAAATAACAAATTAATAATCATCCTATAATCTAAATTATAATTTTAGATACATAAAAATATTTTACTTTATATACTAGTATTTTAATGATTCAATTAATTTATTAATAAAGTATGTTCTGTTATGAATGGGAATATGTCAGATAAAACTATTTTGAACATTCAAATGCTAATAATAGACAATGTCTTATAATTAGCATTTAATGGTACAATGTAGAGAAATTCATACATTTCATGAATTTATTTTAATAAGACACAATTATTCATAACTGACGAGTTTATAACCGACAGATTATAAAGCTTATAAATTAAATGTGTTTTCATTTATTTTACAAACTATTTAATATTCAATCAAGTAAAATGCTTTTAAGGCTATATTTGTAACTTTGATCATCTTTATCTAAATATTTTTTAAAACAATTAAAATAAATTAAATAAACTGTAACAAATGCTTAGAAGATAATAAAATTATATCTTTAAAAAAAATCTTTTTATTGAATAAAACTATATCAAATATTTTTTTTTTTAGATGACTAATTATTAAGTTGTCTAAGATTTTACTCTTTATATACATAAAACTTAAAGAGATGGTTTTTTACTAATTCAATACATCTAATAAAAGTTTATATTCTAACATAAAATTTAAGAATATATTGAATATTGAAATAATAAATATTATTATTTAAATTAAAATTTATAGTTTATACATTTATTTTATATTTAAAATAAAACCAAATTTATATATGAGACTAAAAGATTTAATAATTAATTATTTAAATTTATTATACTGTAGTAAATTTGAATTTAAAACTTTTAAATATACATAAAATCTACTCACATATAACATTATATAAATAAAGCAAGGTAAATAATGATTGAAAAAATCAATGTTATTAATATTAATACAAATAAACATAAATTATTTTAACAATTCATTAAAATTTGTTTCAAAATTTATAGGTTTCATCCCTTGTATAACTCTCATGTCAAATAAAAATAATCATTTTTCTTTTTGACCGTCCTGATACCGTGTGGGAGTAGAACTCCCATCGTGGTAATTTTTTGTTAATTTCAATTGAACTGAATTTATTTGAGCTTTGACCTTTCTTGACTTTTATTATGCATTATCACTTTATATTAAAATGTGAAAAATAATAACAATTAAATTGCCCCATTTTAATTAATCACTTAATTTGGGAGGTCAAGTCAGAATTTTTATGCAAATAAATCAGAATTGAATATCAATATTTTATGTAAATAAAGTGCCAATAATAATGATAGTGAGGCCGAAGGTCAATTACAGTTGAAAAGGCAAAGAGATTATTGAAAATATTGTGACACCAATACAAAAAACACTATTTTAGTGAATCTGGTAAATTATTTTACTTTAAAAACATTGCTCTTCTATTTGTAAAAATTGTAATAACTAATTCATTATTTGAGTTCGAAGTTCAATAATTTTATTTGAAACTTTTGCTTATCATAATATAAATTCTTACAATTTACTTGGTATTTATTAAATTTTCATAAAAAACGTTTGAATATTTTGGGAGTTCTTCTTCACATGGTAGTTAATGGAGGCTTATTTGGAAGGTACTTTAAGTGTTAATAAGTTTAACAAGATTTTTTTTAAAACACAAGAAAAATATTTTCCAAAAATTTAACACTTTTTTCTAAACTTGACTTTTTTCCTTTTATAAGGTGAGTCTTATACATGGGATTTTACGGTAATTCCAAGCAAAATTTTATAAAAATTTAAAAATTAGCTTAAAACACCGGTCTACACTAGCGATGCACATTTTTGATTCATTGAATCACGGGGGTTTCTCAGATAGATTTTTCCCTATTATTCATGTTAGGGAAATAGTGTACTTGTTGAGTGTCAGTAAATGAATAGTATTTAAACTTTAGTTGAAAATATATAATTTCTGAAATTTTTGAAAGATTCAATTGTAAGCTTTATAAATGGGCATCACTAGTCTACACGGATAAACGAATTATTATTGGAAATATAAAATTTATTAGTTTAAATGTAAATTTAAATTAATCAGTTAATACTTAAACATTTTTAAATTCAGTTATTAAGAATATAAAATTAAATATTATATCAAAATTAAAGTTATATTTATAATTAAAATTAAAAGAAAATTAATGTTGTTATAATTTTAAAATTTAAATCAATGAAGTAAATTAGATTATGTTATAGTTTATCGTATCTAATTAGAATAAATTATTTCATTCTGCTAATCTTTATTAAATATAATATATAAAATTACTTTATTATAAATTAAATTTAAAATAATTAAAAATATAATAAAAAAATCTGAATTAAATTTAATAAGTTGAAAAATAAAATAAATTCAGACTTAACTTAAACACAAATTTTTATATTCAATAAAGTGTATAATAAAATAAAATTTAATAATTTATTTTACAGTTTATTAAAATGAATATTAGATATTGAAATTAATAATTAAAGCATTATTTCCATTTATTTCTAAATCATTGTAAAAAATACATAAAGATTTATGAATATAACAAATATTTATAAACTTGTTTATATAATTCTTTTTGAATTTTATTAGCATGTTAGCCCTTAAAATAATATTGAATAAATTGAATAATCTATAAAAGTTAATATAATTTACAAATTTTCTAGACTTTTGTTTCTTCTTGGCAACTTAAAAATATTCAGGGACTGATTTATAAATGATTTATACTAAATACATAGAAAACATAAAAAAAATAAAAAAATAATTTGACGAAATGAAATAACATAGTCAACTTTATAATTTATCTTTACTATAAATATTAATAAATATGATAAAACTATTTTCAGTAAACATTTGATTAATTAGTTTTATTATTATAAACAAATTTGACAAGATTATTTAGAAATCAATTAATAGCTAATATAAATATTTAAGCATAACTTTGTTCAAACAAATATTGGACGCCCCGGTCTAACAAAATTTGGTTTAATTCTTCTTATCTTTGGTGCTATATCAGCAACACCGACAAAACTTACTAGATAAACTACATTTCCAATAACACCTTGACCATATTCACCAAAAGAAGACATTTCACAGCGACAGTAAAGTTTTCAGTTAGAATACAGTGCTGTGTTTATATAACGTCCCCTCTTTCCATATACCTGCCCTTTTTGTCTTCATATGAAATTACCCATTGCACAAGTAATATGAGAAAGGAAATTTTTATGAGGACCCTTTCACATCCTTGATAACCACTATCAAGATCACTCGCTAAATAAGAAAAATCAAGGACAATCCTTGATAATCAAGTACGGGTAGTCACCCTAATAACAGCCCCTGTCATGACAGGCCCTACCACTCGACCAACAGTAAACAGCCAGTCCTTTTCAGTAAAAATATTTTTAAACATAGTTATAATGAATTGTCTCCTAAATTTAACCCTATTAATACTACTTGTTCAAGGGGTTATTTCTCAGAATTGCTAGTCTAATGGCAATTCATGTAAAGACCTGGAGGGCAGGTGATTGGAAAGAGGGGGCCGTTGTATTAACACAAAATTGTATTCCAACGGAAGGCTTAACTGTCGCTGTCAAATGTTTCCTTTTGGTGATCTTGGTCAAGGTTTTATTTGAAATGGAGTTGATCAAGGACGTTTTGCTGGTGGTGTTGATATAAGACCAAAGATAAGAAAAATTAGACCAAATTTTCCTAGATCTGGGGGTCCATTTTTGGCTTAACCAAGTAATGTTTAAGCATTTATATTAGCTATTAACTGATGTCTATATAATCTTTTTAAAACTTGTTTATAATAATAAAATAAACTTTTTATTATTCATTGTAAATGATTTTATATCAAATCAATATTTATATAAAAGTTAAGTTACAAAGTTTAATTTGTACTTAGTTTCTTCATATAATGTTCTGTTTTTATTTTATATTCATAAACTGTAATACAAATTTAAAAATTAGCATAATAATATTTTTAAACAAAAAATATTTAATAATAAATTTTTTAGGTTATATTTATATAAATTGAAAATCATAGTAACCACAAATCTTTAATTAAACTAAGATGTTTTATTTAAATTAATTATTAATTGTAACGTAATAAATACCTTTAAGTTTAAATTAAATGTTTTTTCATAATTCATATGTCTATTATTATTTATTTCTTATGTAGGCCAATATTTATTCCATTTAATATATTTAATATAAAACATGATATTAAATATAAGATTATTTAATATTCTTAGTAAATAATTTATTCATCTGAAAATAAATAACATTATAGTTTAATCAAATAAATTATTTCTAAATTTATTTTTCTAGCAAAATTAAACAAATAATATAAACTCGTACATTAGAAATATTTTATTAAAGTAAATAAAGTTAAATTAATTTTTGTAAGCTAACAATTTGTTAATGTATACAGGGATGTCAAATAGGGGGGTATTCCGGAATACTCCCACTTGGAGCCAAAAGTCGGAAAAATACCCTCCCTTAGACGATGATAAGACGAACAATTGCTCAGTATATGCAGTCTTATGTATTTTATATTTAAAGTGCATCACTCAATCAAAACAATAATTTTAATATAATTTTTAAAGATACAAGATTTAATATTTACTTTATTTTTATTAAGGAAATTATTAGGATTTTAAATAGAAAAATAGATTTATTATAATATGATATCAAAATCATCAAAATCGGTTAATGAAAAAAACTTCCTATAAAAATCAAGAATATTTTCATAGAATTACATTATAAAATTACAAATCACCATTTAAATAAAATATTTTGCGATTTTTGAATTGATAACTTTGTGATAAACAATTTTATTGCTTGATATTTTTTAATCAAAGTAAAGATAAACCCTTCAGAGCCAGTCAAATATGTAGAAAATTTTTCATTACCGTATGATTTTCAAAGTTCTGATGCCTTTTGAAGCTCTAGAGCTTAGAGATTAGAGAATCTTTTGATGTCGAGTGGCTCCTTCTCAAGATCGAGAGATCGCAGTTACGATGGTTTTGACATGTGCTGAGATTGCCATCAAATAGACTCCCATAAAATGTTTATTTGGCTCAACAAATAGATCGGGAGTCGACCAATAGGGAGAACGCCCAAAAGATAGGGAGAGATAATTAGAGATATTTGCAGGCGGATTGAGGTTGCCTATGATCGGGTTCAGTCCGTTTCTGAAGATCGTGATTTGTGGAGGGCTTAGATTGCCAGCTTACATTCTCGGCACCAATAAAAGTATAAGAGACTTTAATGAAGTTAATTGATTGATTGTTAAATTAATTTATTATAATTTGTGTTTATAAGGGACGTCCCTAAAAAATATGTCAAAAAAATTTATTATTAACTATTAGTAATTCATTAAATAGGTTTTTACCTTGATAACTTAATTTCATAATTGATAATTATAAACATTTCAATAATAAAATAAATTTGCAAGGTAATTTGTATTTTATTATCTTTTATTTAATATTTGTACTTAACAAATAAAAAATTGAAATAATAAATATTTATTTTAAGAGCTAGCGTATTTTTATATTTATTTGAGTTTTGCCAGTTAATTTTTCTGAGAATTCAACTAAAAATATGTTTATATTATATTATTAAGATCAAATTACTTGTACCTTTGAAAGTGTTAAACAAATTTTATTTTTTAAAATTTAGTGTTTAAACTTTGACCAGGATTTGAATATTTCTCTATTTAAAGCAATAATTATTTTGTTTTTTAAGTCAATTAAACCAAAAAAAATGTATTAAAGATAAAAAAACAGGATTTGTTTAACTACAGTTTAAATAATGATTTAATAATGATAAATATTTTCATATAATTCATATGTCCATTATTATTTATTTCTTATGTAGGCCAATATTTATTGCATTTAATATTAATAATATTAAACATGATATTAAATACAAGAATATTTAATATTCTTAGCAAATAATTTATTCATCTGAAAATAAATAACATTATAGTTAAACCAAATAAATTATTTCAAAATTAATTTCTCTTGCAAAATTAAACAAATAATAAAAACTAGTATATTAGAAATATTTTACTTAAGTAAATAAACTTAAATTAATTTTTGCTAGCTAACAAAGGACAAGCGGCCAATTAACGTTGTGATTGGGCGAGGGGTTTTATCATGCTTATCTAATAGGTATTCAATGCCCTCTTCTAACCCTATTTAATTTTAAAAATCTGATTTCTTCATCATAGATTAAGCTCAGCTAAAGGCAGTTTATAGATAAGTGTCGTTTAGGTTCTCGATATTTTTCTTATGAATATTTTATATACTTTATAAGTACAGTCATCCCATTTGACCTCCATCTTCTAAAATAATGCGAGAACCTAAACGCCACTTATCTATAAACTGCCTTTAGCTGAGCTTAATCTATGCTGAAGAAATCAGATTTTTAAAAGTTATAGGCGGGGTCTAAAAAAGACTCCAAAGTTCGATTTTCCCCCATTGACCTAATGGTTAAGAATTTTACTTTATTTAACTTTATACAAATTTTACCGCATCGATTTCTAAAATTAAATAGGGTTAGAAGGAGGAATTGAATACCTATTAAATAAGCATGATAAAAACCCTCGCCCAATCACAACGTTAATTGGCCCCTTGTCCTTTGTTGATGTATATTATTGGTATAAATATCTTCTAATATTGATTATTTCTAAATTAAATCAAAAAATTTATATTAAATGTATAATTTATAATAATTTTGCAAAATCTTTAATTTATCCTGTCAATTTGAAAAAATATTATCAAAAAAATTAAAACAATTTTAATTTAATTAAATTAAATTTAAAATTTTTTACCTAAAAATGAATTTAAATAAATGTTTTAAAATTATTTCATCAATTTTTACTTATTTGGTTTAACATATCAATCAAATGAATTATTTAGTGAATATTGGCAAGGTAATACTGTTATTCATATGACAATTACAAGGCCTGATATGAAAATAATTCCAGCGATATCTAAATGTTATCCTTATATGATATCTATTAAAAAATTATCAAGGGTGAATAAAACATTTTATGAATATTATCGTCAATATTATGAGAAAATTATGGCATATAAGATCCTAACAAAAAATTAAAATTACTTTGATCAATTATGAATGTTACATGAAAAAGCAATTGACGAACTAATTAAGTCAATTAACAATAAAACAATCAATTTATTTGATGTAAAACAAAATTTAAGCTGGAACTATAATGGTGAGTCTAAGCAAGATTTAATAACCTTTAATATAGATGAAGATTATAATAAAGATTAAATAAATGATCAGGTTGAAATTATAGCAAATTTGAAATATAAAAAAGATACTACGTGGTTCATTAGGAAGTGTTTTACATATTTCAGTTATTCGAATAAAAAGTGGAGACATTTCAAAATGATTTGGAATAAAGTTTATATTAATTATAAATATGATTTTGGTGTAATACCATTTTATGATAATAATAAATAAAAATTTAAATCAGCTATTTCCAAATTTTACTATTTAGTCAAAATTACCAAGCTTATTATATTACTTAACAAGCACATTTTGAAATTCCTAAATTAAAAATTTAGAAATTTTATATAGTTTATTTTCCAATAAACATATTTTAAATATCTTGTAAACTTTTTGTTTAATTAAATTTTTGGTGAGGCATCCAATATAAAGTTTTTGGAATCCCATGATAACCAAGATAGTTCAATTTTAAAAATCAGAAAATGCTTTTATATTATCAATTATCAGATGCTAATTTGAAAATATTAAAGAAAACATAAATAGAAAAATAAGGATAAAAACATATTTAGAACCTAATACATAGTTAACTGTATAACTTAACATTTCTATAAATATTTAATAATTTAAATCAAATTATTTTTATTATTATTATTTTATTATAAACAAATGATTAATTTATTTTATTATAAAAAGCAAATTGTAATAAAATTATTTCTTATTCAATTACAGTCCAGAGACCGAAAAACCTAAAAATATGGTATCACTTCGCTTCACGGGAATTAAAATCTCAATCACTTTCACTTACTTTCACTTCATAAATTTTAAAGGTGATTCACTTAAATTCACTTTTTTTCACTTTAATATAAATTTATTTATTAAAAATGGCATTTATTTTAATAATTGCATAAAAATCAATCTATAATTAATATAATTGAAATTAGATTTAAAAAAAGTTATTATTGACATTATTTAGAACTTAAATCTGTAAGTTTATGTCTTATCTTTCAATGACTTATTATTTTAAATGCATTTTATAAGAAAAAGTGAAAATTAAATTGAAAAGTAAATTCACTTCACTTCAGTAAAATTTAAATCTCATTTATTTACTATAAATCACTTATAAATCAGCCCCTGAATATTTTTAAGTTGCCAAGAAAAAAAATAAAAGTCTAGACAATTTGAAAATTATATTGAATTTAATAGTTTTTTCATTTTATTCGTTATTTTAATGTTTAACTTGTTAAGAAAATTTCAATAAATTATATGTTTATAAATAATTGATATGTTTATAAATCATTATATATTTTTTAAAAATAATAAATGATAAATGAAAATAAGGTTTCAAAATTTAATTTCAATATATAATATACATTTTATTAGACTGTAAAATAAATTTTTGAATTTTATTTTATTATGCGATTTATTGAACATATAATTTTGGCCTTACTTGTCACCAGAGTTTATTTTATATATCAACTAATTTATAATTTTTTTTTAATTTTATAGATTCATTTTATTCAATATTATTTCAAAGGTAAACATTCCAAGAAAACTCAAAAAGAATTATATAAACAATGTTATAAATATTTGTTTTATTTATAAATCTTTATGTATTTTTTACAATGATTTAAACATAAATTAAAGTAATGCATCAATATTTAACTTAAATATAAGTAGAGTAAAGGCGTTAATGGGAAGCTCCAATAAGAAGCGAGTATTGCTCTGACGTCAACGCCGCTTAGGCGCTGCAGACTGCGTCTTCGTGGGGCGGTGACGTCAGAACAATACTCGCAAATTTTAATTTATGTATTGTAGTTGTAAATAAAATATTAATGAATTGAAGTAAACTTGTAAAAATGAAAAATATGAGTAAGAATATCTATCAATTATGAGTAATTTTAATAAAATTATAAGCTTATTAAAATATAGAAACTTTATTTATTTAATTCATTGGTTAAACCTTACTCTAATTCATTCATTCTTTAATTTATTGTAAGTTTGAGACCCGATATTTGGGTGAATGAATGCCCATTGACCCAAATTATTTACGTACTATGGTATGTCTACTACTAATGAATGAATGATTTATTTATAAATATTTAATTTAAATAACGATTTCATTGATTTATTATTTAGATTTGTCTTCGGATCAATTCTTGGTTTTACTTAATCTACAATTAATGAAATCATTTCCATATAAAATTGAAAATTATTTTAAGATTTGTATCTCCAAGATAACTGAAATACTAAACAAATCTTTGAAATTGAGTACAAAATAACGAATGAAGAATTGTTAACATTATTTCAAATAAATATAAGTTAAATAAAAAGTAAAAGCTGATAATTTTATAAAATCAGATATTAATTGCTATTTATTATTTTTTTTAAATTGTTAAATAGATATTTCAAAATATTAAATTAGGTCGAATTATATTTTTTATAAAAGTTAATCATTCTTATGAATCAAAGTTTTTTTTATGTTAATTACCTAATTTAAAAAAATCAAAAAGGTTAAATTTACAGCCTTTATATCATTCATAAATAGTATTATAAATACTCATAAATTAAAAATTTATCAAATGTATATTTGAAAATAATGTTAAGAAATAAGAGTTTTTCTAAATTTTTACAAGGTATAATTTTAGTATTTAAAAATATTTGAAAATTCCTTATAAAAATGATAAAATTAGAATTTATTTTTAAGTATAAGTGGTAATTATTTTACATATTTTCTAAATTATAAAATTTTTTTATTTCTTTTATAAATTATTATAGGAAAAAATATTTTCTTTTGAAATAATGGATTATTTTAATATAAAAATAAAATTTTTGATGAATTATTATCTCAAATATTAAAATTTATTTTAATTCTTTGCGTAAAAATTTTCGTAAGCGATAAATCGAAACTAAATATGAGAAAGAAAAGTTAAGATAATGGGTAACCAAACATGAAATATTTTAGTTTTCTAAAATATCAAAATTATCTAAATTATTTAGAGGTGTATAAAGTATTATGTTATGTAATTTTGATGTTAAAATTTGTTTAAGGTTATGAAAATGTTCAAAATGTTTAAAATAAATAATATTTCAGTAATACTTATGATTGAATTATAAATTGAATCAAGCAGTTAAATTTCAAATTATTATTAACTTTAAAACAAATGAAAATATATAACAACACTATTTTTCATTATATAAAAATATACAGTTGTTCATTACATTTTTATAATTCAATGAATAATAAAATATTTTTACAGTTAATATAATTTTGACTAAAATTTAATTAAAATTAAATTCATTTTTTTAATAAAAAAATTATAGAGCACGAGTTAAATCAATAAATTAAATAACCAAATATTTGTTTGATTAAAGTATGATGAGAAATTTTTTTACAGTTTTATTTTACAAAGGAAAATGGGCTATTTAACGTTGTGATTGGGCGAGGGGTTTTATTATGCTTGTTTAATAGGCATACAATGCCCCCATTTAACCCTATTTTATTTTAGAAATCGATGCGGTAGAATTTGTATAAAGTTAAATAAAGTAAAATTCTTAACCATTAGGTCATAGGAGAAAAATCAAATTTTGGAGTCTTTTTTAAACTCCGCCCATAACTTTTGAAAATCTGATATTTTTCAGCATAGAATGAGCTCGGCTATAGGCAGTTTATAGAAAAGTGGTGTTTAGTTTCTCGTATTTTTTCTTAAATATCGAATATTTATATATTTTACAAGTAAAGTTATCCCATTTGATCTCCATCTTCTAAAATAATGCTAGAACCTAAACGCCACTTTTCTATAAACTGCAGTTAGCTGAGCTTAATCTATGCTGAAGAAAACAGATTTTTAAAAGTTATGGGCGGAGTTTAAAAAAGAATACAAAATTTGATTTTCCCCCATTGACCTAATGGATAAGGATTTTACTTTATTTAACTTTATACAAATTCTACTGCAACGATTTCTAAAATAAAATTGGGTTACAAGGGGGCATTGAATACCTATTAAATAAGCATGATAAAACACCTCGCCCAATCACAACGTTAATTGGCCACTTGTCCTTTTATAGGGTAGGTTACAATATATCTCATTGTGGCATATGCTAAACTTTATGCCCAACAATAAATATGATTGACCTGGAATGATTTTTAATATGTGCCTAATAAAGGATGAATAATATTTCAATTTGACACCAAAATGAACAAAATCGATTAACAAATAAAAGAACTGCAGTTAATTGA
The DNA here is from genome assembly GCA_034695785.1 of Galumna obvia. Lineage (NCBI taxonomy): Eukaryota > Metazoa > Arthropoda > Arachnida > Sarcoptiformes > Galumnidae > Galumna > Galumna obvia. The sequence continues at coordinate 1,203 of JAQFZM010001957.1, read as the reverse complement.
ATTTGAATATCAAAAATTTAAAATAAATAAGACTATTTGATAAATAGGTGAATGATAATATAAAAATTTAATGAATTATTGTAAGTAAGCAAAATATGATATTTTTTATCAATTGTGAACAATTGGTATTACAATAAATTACTGGAATCAACACTAACCGTAATCAATCTCGAATGTCCTAAAATTTTAAAATTTTAATATATAAAGTCTTTCTCAATACATGGGGAATAATTTCTAATACGGGTTGGATAATTTAATCAGGTAAGAGTTGGAATTTTTAAATCAAATTTATGTCACAGATTCATTAGATGTTTTGAATAACAATTTTTAGTACTTGTTATTAAAAGCACTAAACATTATTTTTTGAAATCCTTTTTGGAATAACAACAAATAATTAAATGAAATTTTAATAAAGCTAATTTTAAAACTTTGATAATTTATATTGATAGAAATAACAATTATAAATTAAATAAATTCAAAGAAATATTTTAAAGGTGTTATAAAAATTTTAAATTAAAGGAAAAGTTAGTAATGAGAGTTTAGTTTTACTACTTATATTGTTGTAATTTACTATTGAAGTACTTAAATCATAAAGAGATGGATCTTTTATTTGTGACTTGCATTTGGTTAACTTATAATTGCAACATTTTCTATAAAAATAGGATTCAAAAAAATACAATTAATAGAACTATTGCACAGATTATAGTTAAGTGTATATAAATATTTCAGAAGTATTTCGTAAGTTAAAGGAAATGTTTCAAAATATTGGTTAAGACCTTTCTGAAAGTCCTATATGGAGGATGACTTAATTGTTTTAGTAGAGATACCTAATCCCGACAGTGTTATGAACACTGCTGTGGTTAGAGGGGAAATGAAGCTAATTATAAAAAGTATTGGTTTATAAAGGTTATTATGACTAAATTTTTTCAATTTCAAAAAATAAAAGGATATTATCTAGCAGTAAATTTGAGAGGTTTTTTTTAATTAAATTAAAAATATATAAATAATATATTCAAATTATCTTTATATTTACAATCATAATAAACTTATAAAAGTGATATAATGAATGAATTAATATCTAATTAAATTCACCAAATAATAGAAAAGATAATAAATTTATTTAAAATTTAAAAAATTTAAATAATTATTTCAATAATTATATTTGTGAATTTGTAAATTATTTAATATTAAATATTTCATCAA
>JAQFZM010001956.1:0-15550 GCA_034695785.1 Galumna obvia | reverse complement strand
AATTAAACCAAGATGAAATAAATAAAGAAATTCGATCAATTGAAATTAATTAATTGAATTTATAATTTGGTGTAACCAGAAAATTTGCCAAATTTGCAGCCGCCACCCACCAAACTCCATACAACGAAAAATGCAACTTCTAATTTGACCGATCGGAAATCATATGAACTAGATAAATCAAATGAATTCAAGGTACATTTAAGAAAATCCAATTATTCAGCTTTAAAATGAAATAAAATTTTTAAAAATCGGATAAGACTCTCATGGTGAAATCTCAATTTTAAAAAATCAGTTACGCTTTGCGTTGACTGTAGATGTACTAGGTCTGTTGAGGTTTGACAAAAATACCCCCTGAGACTTGATCATTTGTCCATCCCTGATTGATAATTAATAAATTAACTTGATAATTTCTAAAGTCAGTAGATATTAATTTAAATACTTTTTAGAAAGTTTTTATCAAAATTATAATAAATAGAAAAATCAAATATTTTTTTAATTTACTTAAAATTTTATAATTCGGGAGAAATTAATAAAATTATTTTGATTAATTTCTTCAAGATCATTTTAAACATAAAATTATTTCTTTTAATATTTTTGAGGAAATTATATTTTATTTTATTTTAAACTTTACTTTTGATAATATAATATAATTTATATAAACGAGTAAATGTTCTTTCAGATACTTTTTTATTAAATTTAGTTCGCAAACCATAAGACAAAAGTAAACAAAATATATTCATAAACATTATTATTAAAAATGAGTTTTATTAACAAAAAAGTTATGCATAAATGAATTTTTCTTTTGATAATTTAATGTCAATAAAACTCACTGAAAATGGTTTTATCTTGATGTAAAACATGCAATGATTTGCTTTTTATCAAAGTGGCCACTTCTTATAATGAAGATTATAATGAAAGATTTCTAAAATGTGCAAGCTGAAAAGAGCGCTCAAGCGACAAATGCAGGGATGGCCAAAGGATCCCAGGGGGATGATTTGGCCAAAATACGCCCCTAGGTCAAAAATCCCAACAGATCTAATTCTGTCCATAGAAGCTAAGGGTCCCAAACTCCTAAGGAAGTATTTTGCCAATTTTACTCTTTTAGGGGACATTCAGGAAACCCCCCTCTTTGACCATCCCTGGTCAAATGACTCGTTAAACATTTTATTAGTAATTATTAATGTAAGAGAAATAACCATGATTAATTTCTCAACAGATATTTATGAATGTCTCAAAAATATGTTTCAATGACTAATGTTTTCACAAAAATAATATTCAAAATACAAATTTTGATACGAATTCAATAATTTAATGGTAGTATATTAGCCATGTTAAGCATGTTCTTTTTTAAAGACTATACTTTAATCTTCATTATAAAAGTGCCCACTTTTGGCTTCGGTCAAACCCTCGGTCAACCTATGTACTTGGTCAAAGTATATTGTATGTATAATGAAATAATCCTTGTTCCTAATAGAGCATTAAAAGAAAAGTTCTTGGTAAAAAATGTAATGATTTAATCCAAAATGTACCATGATAAATGCATTTAAAGTGTGAAAAAGAGCATGTTCTACTCTTAATTATTAGAAAAGATAGAAAATATGACTAAATAATATTAAAATAGTGATTAAACTAAGCTCTCTTCATGCAAATAGTAACTTTAGCTAGCTTATATGAGTTATATAAATTATATGAGTTATATAAGTTATATGAGTTATATATGGGTCATATAGATTATATGAGCGAAAATTTTTTCTTAAAATGAATGAAATCAAAGAAAAATTTTCGGTAAAATAAATATAAATAAAAATGATTTCCAATAAAAAATTAAAAAAATAATAAATATTTAGAAAAATATCGTTTAAAATAAAGTATTAAAATTTAACCTTGATAATAAATTGTCATGGAGCCTTTTTGCATCTGAAATTAAATAAATTAATCATAAATTGATTTCTTAAATACTTGAACTAAGAATAAAATTGTATTAAAATTACCTGGATTGCAATTTACCAAATTGAAGTTTATTATAATTCCAAATATAATAAGAAGAAACGTTTGAATTTTATAAAAAATCATTTTTAAAAATTTTACACAAAATATTAAATAACTCGATTTAATCACAAAAATTGATGATTTTCTGCAAAAGAATGAAATGCGCAAAATCTGTTCAAATTTTGGTCACAAAATTATAAAAAATTATTAATTCTTTCAGCGATTCCTTTAAAATATCAATAATTGAAACCTTAATTACAAACTAAAGAAATAAAAATATAAAATTCAATCACTGAATGTTATCTTAAAAAAATGATTAAAGAATGAAAACAACCGATACTACCATTACTACCATTACTAACATTTCTCTGAACATCTCAACAGAAGCTGAGGAGCCGTCGCGTAAGAGACCGACTCATTCGGATGTGCATCCATTGCATCGATCGTTGCATTCACTTTATATTGAATTACTGCTTAAACAATATAATTTAAGCAGTAATTTAACTAGTTTATATATTGTTTTTTAAAATAAAAAATAACTTTCGTGACCACATAAATATGTATCTAGAACAAATATCTATTAGATAAAGAAAGTTATATAAGTAATGAATGATTAATAAATAGAAGTTGAGATTATATCAAATTTTAATGAATTCTTTTTTTTTTAAAATAGTTTTAAAGTAACAAAAATGAATTTTTAATGTTTATAGGTTTCCATTATTAATAAAGAAATGCTTAAAATTAAATTAATCGACAACTTATATAATTTATGTTCATTTGTTCTGTTTATAAAAACATTTATATATCAGAATTCGACTGTAATAATGAATAGCATTCGGTGTTGACTGTAGTCACGAATTCCTTTCAAAATGTAATGCAATGAAAGCGAAAGCTTTTCTATTTAACGATCGATAACTTGGGTTCAGTTATTCAGTTCTTTTCTGCTGAAACTCATCTCATATCCAATTGCATACATTTATTATAGGATAGAATACATTTTGTCTTCAGACAATTGCATGTCTTAAACAGTTTGAGACAACAATTTAAGAGCAATAAATTGAAAATAAATTTAATGCTATCAATGCTATCAAATCATTAAATGTCCTAAAATTTATTCAAAAAAATTTAAAAACAAGTATTTCATCGATCATTTTTGTTGAAAACAATTACTTTTTATAAAATTCAAATCTAAAAATAACATTCAAAACATTTAATGATTTATTCTTTTTTTATTATTTTCTGAACTGAATTATAGATTAGTTATAAAGGGATGTCCCAATCAATAAACAAATAATATTTATTAGTGAAAAAGAGTATATATAACTCAATTTATTGTTATAATAAACAATTTAAAATACATTTAAATAATAAGATTGTATTAAAAGAAAACCTTTAAAATATGGGTTTTCACTGAATCGACAAATGGACTGTCATTTAGATTCAGTTCAGATGACTTCAGATTTAAATATTCCTGAATATAAATGGTTTAAGGGTTTTGTCTATAGATATGAGAATTTATTGCTTTTATTTTATTTAAATTTTTCAAAAAATTGAGTTCATATCCACTTATGACTTATTCTTCTATTTATGATTTATGACTTCATTTTTGAGTCCAATAAAGTGGTATTTCTATCAAAGCATTTGGTGTTATTTTCGCGACTTTTATTTATCATTCTTTATGAGGGAATCCAAATAAGTGTCTCATTCTTTGATTTTGTTGTTGTTTTGCGACATTAAAAATATCAGAACTTATTTTAGCGCTGATTTCCAGACATTCATCAGATTTTATCAGAATTTTTTGTAAGAAATAAAACGTCTTTTTAGCCATAAAATTGTTTTTATTCCTATTTTTATTTGTATTACATTTGAATCTTTCATTAAAAGGATGACTGATTTTTATCAGAGATATTAATAAAAACCATTGAATGCCTTTGAATTGACCTAAAATTGACATAAATTTGTTTTGTTGTAAAAAATCTATATATAAATGAAACTTTAATTCAGTAATTATTAATTACTAACAATACTATAATTTTAAACTAAATTCAATCGAAATAAATAGAAATTAAATATTTATGAAAACATGAGTTCAGTGCAATTTCGCTGAAAAATGAATTTTATTTGAATTTTAATGTTATTTGCATTTAAACAAAACTATAATATAATAGTATTAATAAATAATAATTACATTACAATCATCTCATTTAATAATCATTAAAAATATCGATAAATCAATAAAATTATTAATTTTAAATAATCGCTAATAAATAGATAACAAATTTTAAAGTAAATATAAATCTGAGCCCAATTATAGGCAACTTTAGTCTAGTGTTCCCTAACCTACCCATACATTAATTTAACTAAAAAATGACAAAACATTAAATCTAAACCAATTGTAAACTAAAAACTTAAGAGGATTTTCACTAATTTTGCATTTCTTCACATTTGCTATGAATTGAGCCTTTGTTCACATTTTCACAAAAAGTTTAAAAATTTCTTAATGTTAGGGACAACAAATGAAACGCTTTTTTACTATACATTACATAATTAGTAATTATACACAATATATACACTCCAAGTGAGAAGTTATGACAATTTGATTTCAATGACCCAATGAATGAATACTATTATTACAAAGAAATGAATCGATTGACTGAACTCTTATGAAAAAAATAATCAAATTTTCGAATAAATTTGAAATGAATTTAACAAAAGTTTAATTCAAATATTGAAAAAACGGCGGAATTTCCTCGAATTCATTAGAGAATTATCTCAAAGCTAACCATTGATTCATTTTTAAATTTTGCATCTAATACCTCTTCAAACTAGGTTATTTTCAGTGGGAGAGGACAATTTGACAATTTATCGATTATCAGGACATATAATAAAGATATTAAAAAAAAGACAAAATGAAAAAAAGAGCGCCCAATAACTCATTTAGATTTTAAAATGAGTTAATTATTGTTTTATATAATAAAATTTGAGTCAATTTTTCATTCTATTAATTATCGGAATATTTGTTACTTAAAACAAAAATTTTATTATTAGTTAACAGAAAATAAATTAGAAAAATGAGTAAAAAATTATAAATATAACATTTTTATAAATATTGCGATTCTTTTGAGCTTTTAATGTATTATTCAGGCTCTGAATATACACTTTTCTTCATTATATGATGGGTTGTCCTCCAAATGAGTTCGAATCAGTGAACTTATAATTAGAGAAATGGGAATAATTTTCTTAAATATTCGATGAAATTTAACCTCATTTTGTAATTTGATTGACTTTTTTTTAAAAAAAAGTGATAAATCCTTTAAGAATTGACTTCAACGGTCAGACTATTGTCAGACTATATTTGATTTGAAAGGTTAGGCCCTCTCTTTGATTATTTGAAGACTCCGATAACTTTCTTAAAATTTGGCACTCATTGAGAAAGAGAGAGACCACATATTTCTTAAATAATTATTAAACTTAAAATTGATTAAAACGAGTGCTAACATTAACTAACATTTTTTAGGAAAAAAATAAAATAACAATTGGTTTGACTTTTTATGTTCTGCTCTTCTTTTGACTCTTTTTTCACATTTAAGGAAAAGTCGCGAGAGTTTAGTTTTCGGTCCTTTTTTGAAAGGTTCTTAAGTGAGTTATGGCTCAGAATTGATCTGTTTTGGTGTTTTGATGTTTTTGCTGCCGAGTAGTCAACAATAAATTAAATGTTTTCATACATTTTTTGCTAATCTCTTGAGTTTGAAACATAAGTTCATTCAATAATAGTCTCCCATTAATTTAAACTCAAAAATGACTCAAAACAGAGTCATTTCCTGCAATTTAATACTTTTAGAAAATTAACTAGACATTTTATAAAATAAACCCTCCCTTCCACTCTGTTCTTTTCTGAGCAAGAAAATGAAAATTTAATAAATAAGATAAATATAATTAAATAAATTCATAGAATATGATTTGAGGAATATGTTTATGAAAGTATGGTATCAATGAGAAACTGAAGAGTCTGAGCACTATATATGTGTTGTCGGCAGTAAACCTTCATATTTGAACCAAACTTTTTTGGAGAACAATAATAATGTTCTTTACTATGGATTCGTGTGAAGTGATAACACATTCAAAACTTTGATTCGGTTTTAATATTCTTATAGTAATTCTTATAATAATTATAACGTCTTTGAGTTTTTTTTACTAATATTTTATAACAAAATTTCGATTAAATACTAATTTGTAAATCATTGTTCTTATAAATTATTACGCGATTGATATTCGTATAAAAATCAAAACTTGAATCACAGAAAATTCAAATTAAACTAATTTTTAGATTGAAATCAATCCGTGATATTCCAAATGAGAGCCAATCAAAAGTTAAATCAATAACTGTTTTGTGATTTTTCCGATTCATTTGAAAAAAAAACATTAAATTCTAAAAAAACTTTGTGACACAAATTGAAAATTTGGCGAATTTTTTATATAAAACATAAGATAATAACGAATATTGAACTCTAAAAGTGTTTTACATATTTTTTTTCTCACAAATCTTTTACAATATATACATATCGTTATGTTTTGTGAGACTAAAAAACTAAATTTGAAACACACTTTTAATTAACTCATCGTTAAAGTAATGCCAAATTACCCAAAAACTGGTTAAGACCTGCATTAATAGTAATTACTTTTTTGATGATTCGATTCATTTTAAAGTAGTTTCACTTAAGAGGTATTCGTTTAAACTTTAAACAAATATATAATACAAATGAATTGATTTAAATAAATTTAAATTCGATAAATGTCTAAACTTTTAAAAAGTAATTAAAATTTAATTAAAAATAATACGAAAATATTTGTAATAAACAATAAATTGAAAACTGAATCGATTGTAACAAACTGTGAATCGTTTGAAAGGCAGCGATTTTCCAGAAACCAGTTATTGGATTCTTTTGTGGTGAGCACTCGAGCACTCGTCGATTCTCTTTCATTCTATTCGTTCTAAACATCAAAAGAGATAAAATGAAGAAAACATTAAATAAAAGATGAATCAAATGACAGATTATTTCTATAACAGAAAATCTTAACTAAACTATAATCGGAATCACTTCTAATTAGAGTTACAATTTGTCCTCAAACAAGTCGCTGACAAACTTGGCTTGAACTCAAACCTGGGTAATACTTACCTGTCTATCTTTCTAGCAACTTATCTTTTAAAGTAAAGTATGAAAAATAAGTCCAGTGTCTAAATCGGAATTCACTCATCACATTAAAATTGAGTCTCAAAACTTGAAATTAAAGCTTTTATGAATGATATAAGAATGAACAAGAGTAAAATTATAGCAATGAGCAATATGAGTAAAATAATCAAGAATGAGCAACAAGATGAAATTATTCAAAATAAGTATAAAATTATTTTCACTCACATATTAAGTGATATATTCTTTTCCAAATTAACTTTTTTACATAATTTTGTTCTAAGCACCAAGATGAATATCATGATATTTGTTATCTTTCAATATCAGTGGGCCAGGTTTACCGACTTAATACTTTATTGTATTATAAATTATAATTTAAATGTGTAAGCTTATTAATAAGAGCCTTATTAAAGCATAGGCCCTATATACTTTAGTATAAGGTGATTAATACATTTGAAACATGGACTTATTTTTCACACTTTACTCTCATTTGTAATGAATTTACAATAAAATATCTAGGTGTTTCGGAATTCAGTTATACCAAATTGCAATCTTTTGCCCAAAAAAATAATAGATAAATATTTGGACGATTCATATAAGTGTTTATATACTTTTTAAGTATAATTTAAGTGTATATCGCATTACTAACCAGTGATTAGTAAGAATGCGCTCAAATTTATTTTTCTTTATTCCTTTAAAGTTTAAAGCTTTTCAATAAACCTTAACTATTAACTAGTTTAATCAAGAATATTAACACTCAAAAAAACTGATTTCACTTTGCAGAGTCTTCCATGGGATAACACTATAGCCACCCTTGGTAAATATTAAATACAAGACAGTTTGCATACCTTTCCTCGATGTCTTTCAATGACAGCATCTTGGTCGACTGGCTCAAAAATATGCGGTGCGTCCAACAGAATAGCTATTGTACCAAAAGCTGTGACTCCGAAAAATAAATATAACTGGAGTCTATCGATGACCATGGCTACATACTTCCAATCTTCTCTTATCTGAAATTATTATTAGATCTATGGTTAAAATGACTTAATTTATAACAATTTTAAATTAATTTAAAGGAAAAACAATATTTTTAAAGAAATCAAATTTTTAGTTCTTATATTAATTCATAATTTTAATGAATTGAATAAAAGTATTGATTTTATTTGACTTTTAATTATCCAAAATATCAAATAATAGTAATACTTATTATTACATTTGAGTCCATTCTTTAATTTCTATTGTTTTGATATTTTCCTCATTTATTCAAAAAATATAAATTAATTGAAATCTAATTAAACAAAAGATTGTATACTTTTGACTCTTTTGCAAACTATATCTCAAGAGTTCAACAATTCTTAGATAATAAAATGTTTTCAATTTTGAGCAAAAAAGGAGACATAAATTTTCAATGATTTGGTCGACTAAAGTATAGTTTGAGTCAAAATAATTTAATGGTGTAATCATGTAATACCTTTTGCAGAATCTTAATCCAAATTCGGAAAAGAAGTTAATGTATAAAAGCCTGAATAGTATTAAATCATTGAAAAGAGTAAATTAAAATCAATAAAACAATTTCTGAGTGAAACACGTTTTGTATTTTCTTCTCATTTTTATTATAATATTTTAAAATAGATTTTATTTTAGTCTTTAAAGAAAAAAATAATTGATTTTTGTTGTCGTATTCAATCGATTTCACTCAAACGAAAAATGTTTGGATAATAACAAAATTACTTCGAATATAATGTAAATAAACTGATCTCACATTTACTTCATTAAGAATACAAAGAGAAAAGAAAGAAAACACAAAATCTTCTCAACACTGAATACTTTGAATAAAATCTATTTTGGCTCAGATTTGAAAAACATTTGGTTTTAAATTCAGAGGATATAATATTTCAATTCTTATAATCATCTTATGATCATTTTTTCAATATAACATCTAATATCGTTTGTAATTTTATATTCGTCTTTTTATTAAAACTAACGGTAAACTTATCCAGCAAAAATCTATATCTATATTTCTTATTTTTTAAAAGCCCTGTTTATTTTTTTTATAAACAAGGAAACTTTTACTCAATTTACAATTTCTATTGGAATTCTATTTTTAATAATATTTTTATAATTCAACTGACATTTTATCTAGATAATTAGAATTTAAAAATGACCAAATTTTTATATACATTTGACGACCAAGTTTTATGAACTTAACCTCATAGACATTAGGGTCACAAAACTTGGTCAATTCATACAGAATAGTTATTCATGTAGAACTTGTTTATAATTTTCTTTTAGTATATTTTAATTTAAGAATAGAAAAGTTTTCTAAATATAAAATTTATCCCTTTTTATGATATTTATTGTTAAAAACACAGGTTAAGGTGATTAAGCATTCGGTCATTTTAAAATTCTAAATTATTTGTTAATAATTTATTTTAATAATTAATCGCTAAACATAAATAAAACCCCAATAAATATTAAACAAATTTACATTTAATTTTAATTAAAACAAATATTAAATAAATAATAATAAGATTAAAGTTTAAAAACGTTCAGTTATTCTATAACCCATTGAACATTGTAATGGCTTCAAAATAACTTTAAAAAATTGGGGGAAAAATACAAAACGCTTTCATTTTTTATATAAAATTCAATAAATTAAAGTAATTCTATACAATTATATAAGCCTTAACGTTAAATTCAAGATATAATGATAATTGTAGCAAGGATAATTTATTGTTTTATCGATATTAAAATAACAAACGATTAATTTCAATACCAATAATATGTATATTAAGGGCTCATAAATTAAGGAAAATGTGTTGTTGTTCTGCTCCTAAAATAATGATTTCATCTGAAGTATTGAGTTAGATGACCAATTTTTAAATTGCGCGCTTAAAAATTTCACCAGGAAAAAAGTATACATAGAAAAAATGTTTAAAATTAAAAATATTTGAGGTTTTATTAAAATCATTTGTTACAAATTTGTAACTTTAGAGTTCAACTTTAGAGAACATTATTTATACTCATCGGTCAATACATTCCCTTTATGATAGAGATTTGATCATGAAACAATGTATAGTAAAAGTTAAATATTAAATATATAAATGAATATTATAGGGTATAATTTTTATATTAACATGGTAATAGTATTTAAGAATGCAAAAAACATCGCTACCAATATCGCTACATTTGCCGCATCTAATTATTGAGTTAAGTGTTGGCAACAAAGCCTTGTTTTAATCTAAACTTCTCATTATTTGGAGGTTTTGTAATGGAGTTTGATTTAATTGATTAAATGCCTTCTATTCACGACTAAACACTTTTTATTGAGAAGACATTAACCCATTGTTTTCAATAAGGGTTAATACGATTAAAACTCTTACGTTTAACACAAACAATATTGTGGTTATAGTCATTCAATGCATTTCTATTAATCTTTTAAAAGAAAAATTATATTAATATTTAATATTTGATATAAAGAGAAAAAAAGATATTCCTTTCATCGAATTACATCTAAATTAAAGTATATTTAATTTTAAAGCATTTTTTCCCACCAAAAACATTAAATATCTGTAAATTCATTAAAATAAACTCAGAATTCAGTTTGAATTTGAAAATATAAACTAAGCAGTGAAGTGTGTTTTCAGGTTTTATAACTTTAATATTTGATTATTTCTAAAATATAATCATTTATTTGAGTCAAATAAAATAGGAGTAAACATCAAAACCAATGTTCAGATGAAATGAAAGTTTATATAAAATAATTTATTTTTCATTTACTTTATGCTAAAATTCATATCGAAATTAATTCGCAAATTTTGAAGTATTACCTAAAAAAGAACTGCAATTCATCAAATAAATTCTCGATATAAGCCAATGATTGGTGAATTCAAAACACTCTTATTTTAAATCAAGAAATGGAAAATGTTTTATTGAAAAATGCTTTTAAAGTAAATAATTAAAAATCAGTTATTTTTTAAATTAAACAATTATATAAATGCTATTATATAAATATTTTTCTAATTTTGATATCATTTAAAATAATTCTTAAGTTATTTTGAATTTACATTTTAGAATCTAAATTTTAGATAGTTAATTTTTTCAAAGGACATATTATTACCTTTTATTTTAACAATTTTGTACTTAAAATCTAATAGAAGTCTATTCTTTTGTTTAACGGTATATTTTTATAACAATGTTTTTATTTATTAAATATCTTTTTGAATATTTGTTTATATCAAATGTCACTCACATTACAATTGACTCTTGTTATGCTAAAACCAGCTTTTTTGAAATCATATGGTTTATAATATATACCATAAAAAGTACCAAAACCTTTCTTTTTGAGGAAAATTATTTTGTCCTTTTTATGGTATATTTTATAAACCATATGATTTCAAAAAAGCTGGTTTTAGCATAACAAGAGTCAATTATAAATTTTTAGAAATGAATATAAGTTTAGTAATATAAATGAGTGATAAGGGGAGAAGCCTTTTGAATCCTTACATAGTAATTTTCATGATATTGTAATTATATATCAACCAAAAGTTACATTTCTTTCAATAACATGTAATTTCGGTGGATTATTAGATATATGGCTAGGTATATCTTATTTGAATATTATTGAATTACAAGAAATATTTTCTTTTTCATGGTAAAGCTTAAGCAATCAAATTTATGTCCTTAATGTTTATTGTTTGAATTTAAAATTCAAAAATTATTTATCATAAATAAAAATATTCAAATAGATAATCAATGATAATTGTACTAGATGTTTATTTTATGTACTTATAAATATTAATTTTGTAATATAAGTTTAAATTTTTTTAAATGTATTTCTATTTTTAGACAAACTTATCTTTTAAAATATAAAAACAATTCCAGCTAAATATCCATGTTTATCATTATATATATAAAATCTTAATATCTTATTTATAATTTATTTTACAAATAAAGGATTAATAAAATCGTTTATTTACACGATTTTGATATAATATTAATCAAATAAAAATTAAACAAGTTATCTCTTTACTAAAAAAATATGTTATTTATTTATTTCTCATGAAATGTTTTGAAACGTGAAATTATTTCTAGTGAAATTACTGACAAAAAATTGAGAAGAACTGATATTAAAAGAGAATAAGTATATTACCCAAAAGTTATTAAAGCAGGGATGGCCAAAGAACTCGACTCCAGAGGGGGTTGGGGGTAATTTGATAAAAATCCCAGGGTGTATTAGGGTAGGGTATTTTTCAAAAACCTCAAAATGGTCTATTTTTGGCTTTATAATGCTATTTTATTCTATTTATAGGTTATTAAGTGCTCGAATTGTCAATTTTACATGATACATCACTAAAAAAGCCATATTTTGTCTATTTATCACTTTAAATTGTTTTTATGGGGTAAAAATGTCTATAAAATATCGATAATTTAAATAAACAATCTCTTTATTAGGAAAATATATTATTTATTTATTTCTCATGAAATATTTTGAAACATGTATTTTGTTCTAGTGAATTTACTGGCAAATAATTGATAAGAACTGATATTAAAAGAGAAAAAGTATATAAACCAGAAGTTATTAATAGATTTTATTTAATTAAATTTAAAGAAGAAAATGAAAAAACAAATTGTTTTACTTTTTATTGTTGTGTTTTTAACAAGTTCATTTATTGAAGATGTGACTTCACAAATAAATAACCTTGGTATTGCGAAAAGAGTAATTGGTGGAAGTGGTAAACCAAGACTTTACTTCAAGAACATGCCCTCACGAAAGTTATCTTTTGACTCGGCTCAAACTGCTGGAAAGGGTAACAAACCTATTTATCATCCACCACATAAACCTGCTCAAAGGTCTCACCATCATCAGGCTAATAAAGATGGAACTATTAAAAAGGATGGCTCTCATTATACTTTTCCTATTAGACAAGGTTAATGAAAAGTTTACAATCAATATTTTCAATTTTATTTACTTTATTTATATTAAATTAATTATAAATTATTTGTATTTTTAATATCAAAGGGCGAAAGTAAATAATTGCTAATTAATATTAATCTAAGTTAAATATAAATGTTAAAACTATTTTTAAAATAAAATTCATTTAAATAATAAAAATATTTTGATTTTGAAAAACCTTTAACTGGTTCTTGCATAATTTTATTGTGATTTTGATAGTTGTGTTCACACTTGATAAGAGTGACAGAAGTTATAAAAACAGTACTTTCTTTAATATCATTACTTCTGATGAAATAAAAGTTCCTTAAATAGATATCCTTTCATTTCAAAATCCCTCCCTCTCTCTCTCTTACTTACTCTGTTTCACTTTAAAATAATAAATTATTGATAAAATTCATTAATTCATTATAAAAACATACCAAGCATAATTCATGAATGTTTTTTTGCTAGGTGCAAAAGAGGTTGTGATGTTAAATATTATTTTGTTTAAAAGAATATTTGATAGAAAAAAGGTTAATGATAGGAAATTAATAGTTACCATGGTAAATACACAAATCATAATAAATCATAGTAGTGTCACTGATATAAGTGTAACTCATGTTGCTGAGATGACCTTGCTTAGATTAATGAGTGATTTTGGTGGATTACTCGGTATGTGGTTAGGGCTCAGTTTTGTTGCAGTTTTTGATGATATTCTCTTAATTCTTAACAAATTGTATGAAAAGCGTAATAATTTTAATGTTTTTCGTCGAATAACAAAAATCCATGTTATCAATAATATTTACCAAGCTAATTTTAATGTTAAAAGAGAAATTCCTGAAATAAGCAATTAATATTTAAATAAAATTTTTTATAATAAAACAATTTATTTATTAAACTAAATAAAATCAAGAATGGCCAATAGGAAGTATTCAAAAATCCCCACCCCCCTGGAACCGAAAATTTGCCAAAATACCCTTCCCTCTAAGACGAAAATTAATGTTCCTCCCTTAGGGAAAAAGGGGGAAAATAAGTAAAAAAATTGGAAAAATTGTCGAAAAACTATAATAGAAAAGTAAGTAAAAAGCTGTAGTTTTTATTAAAATAAAATAAAACATAATAAAAGCGCATAAAAAGGTTAAAATTGCGGTTTTTAAGTGAAAAACTTTGTTAAATTTTCTTAAAACCTAGTTTGGTGGAGGTGACGGTCTCCTCTAATTCAGGCTTACAATAGTGCTTTCTCTCTCTTGTTCTTCACCCACAGAAACAACATGTAATTTTCAATAGCTCAGGGATGACTTCGGTTATACTTTTTTAAAAAAAATAGACTTAAAAGAGATGTTAAGTTAACTTTATATATCATTCAATGGCCAATAATTCTATAATTACAGTCTATAACCTAATATATAAAAATTAAATTTAAAAAAATAAACTTGTTTCTTAGAACAATTATATGCCCCTCAATAATAATTGATTTATTGCCTACAGTTTATAAATTAATATTCAATCAAAAGCTTAAATTGTTATTTATTTCGTTTATATGCATATCAAAGATTATGAGTTTTAAAATTAAAGTTATTAAGTATTTAATTCAAATTATTTATTAAATTCATAAGTCATACAATATTTCAAAATTTTTATTTATAACATTTTCCAAATTAAATTAATAGTTAATAAAGATAATAATAAAACCAAAGGGAAAAAATCTAATTATTTTATTTGATTGTAAATTAAACTCAAAAGTTATTATGTATTTATAATTATAAATTCGATCAGAAAATATAATCTTTTAAATAGTATTCTTCATTTCGCAAATCTTCAGATTATTTATTGATTAAGAATTTATTAATTGTTTTATTAATAAATTCAAGATAAGAGATACTGTTTATATTCACATAAATTATCTATCAATAAGACATTTAATTTATCATGATCATTTAAATTCAATAAAGATTTTATATATTACAAAATGGGTCACATATAAAGTCGAGGAAATAATTATTTAAAGTCACTTAAATTTCCATAGCTTTTGAATGGGTCAATCGATTTTAAAACGGTTTTCGCTAAATTTATCTAGAATAAATATATTCAATAATCAATAAAATATTAAATTTAAATAAATGATAAAATTTAGAAAAAAAAAGTAGAACTTATAAGACTTGAACCTTGGTCATTTAAGTTTAATATCCACTCCTTTAACAACTGAGCTATTGATTTAAACATTTGAGTTTAAATTTAAAATAAAATAAAATTAGATTTTTTTCCTTTGGTTTTATTATTATTTTTATTATCTATTGATTTAATTTGGAAAATGTTATAAATAAAAATTATTGAAATATTGTATGACTTATGAATTTAATAAATATTTTGAATTAAATACTTAATAACTTTAATTTTAAAACTCATAATCTTTGATATGCATATAAACGAAATAAAT
>JAQFZM010001955.1:0-15556 GCA_034695785.1 Galumna obvia | reverse complement strand
AACTCTATTATAAAAATATCCTGACCAATGGCTATCAATTATATTTGAAAAAAGCTTATGTATTGAAGCGCTAATTTTAAAAATTCCGAATCTAAATTATAACTTAATAATTAGAATAAATCGTTTTTAAAGATGGCACTTGAGCATTTGAGCAAGTAAAGTGTATGCCATAAATAATGTTGGAAGTTAGGAATTATTTGCGGTTATTATTAAATTTATTTGTTTCTACTTTCAAAAACATAAATATTCGTCGATATTTTTTATTTGTAATAGATAACTGAGCATGATACAACGTAAAAAAGATTATATAATTAGTATAAAAATGAAATTTTTTTAATGAACTAGATAATTATATTTTAGCATACTCTTTTGATACTAAATTATAATATTACTTATATAAGGTTCAGAGAAAAATTAAAAAATACCTACTTAAGAATTATTTGTACATAATGGATTTGGTATTTTATCATTCTTTAAGAGAAATCATTTTAAATATTGTTAATTATAATAAAAATCGACCAAAAAATATAAAAAGATATAAATTTTGAGATATAAATTGTTTCGATAATTCCATATTTGTAATTTTAGCATTATTTTGTTCTTGCTAAATTAACAAATTAGCAAGACAAATAGCAAATGACTTATAACCATTAAAGAAAAGACTGTATTTTCAATTTATTTTTATGTTTTTAGAGAAAAACATATTTCATATTTAGAGTCATTTCTGAGAGCAATAATAAATGTTTAACTTTTATCTCTATTTTCAATAATTTACGAAAACGTTTTGCTTATATTAAATTTGTAGAGAAAGTTATCAATTATTATGGGATCAAATTAATCATATTTTGTAAATATTATTTGACGAAAAACCAAATGCCAATTAAATACAATTTTAAATTTTCAAAGTTTACTTCAAAAGTTTATTTTCAAATATTCACAAACATTTTATTAATTTATTTTTAAGTTTTAGTTATAACAAAATTTATAAAGAAATTGTTTTGCACTAGGTTAATCTGGTTTCAAGAAACTTTGATTTTATCCATTGATTCGTTAAATACATTTTAATTAATGTTAGTTATTATTTAATAATATTATATTAAATTACTATTTAGTAGTAGTGACGCATTCCTTTCAATTATTTGACTCATTCATTGTTCAAATTGTGCGCTTACTTTACAAGTATTAGGAGAGGAGTGCCCTCTTCTGACTCTAAATACAAATGTTTTACAAATTCTGTAAAGAATTTTTATACGAAGTTTTCAGCCACTATTTGTATTTAAAAGATTGAACCTTGCACATATAATACTTAAATCAATTTTAATTAAAATTTACAATAAAATATTTCTATTGTTTATAAAAAAATTATATTTATATCTTTGAATTATTTTTAGTTTTCATATGAATTTTGTTTATAGATAGCGAATGGAATTGGGTGCCCTTTTTAGGTGCCCTTTTTTTACTTCTCCTAAATATCATTACCTAGTTCATTAAAAAATAAACCCTTTAATAATTAGTTGTATTAAAATGATTCACCCTTGCTAAACGTTGTTTCATGGTCAAAACTCTATTAAGACTTATATTTAAAAATCACTGACCTATTGCTTGCTATTATTTTAAGCGCGCATTTTAAATATTCCTGTCCCTACTTATAGATTATACAAAATAAAGTAGAGTTGATTTGTTTGATGAAAATAAGCATGACACTTTACTACATTTATAAATTAGTAAGATTTTATTTTAAATCGAATTTTAAAGGAACCGTTCAGACGAAAGATGGCTTTACTTCTGCTAATACTTTATTAACCTTTTATCCAGAGTTCATCAGAATTTGTAATTCTGTGTCATATAATTAAAAGGAAATTGTTCTTGAACAATTTACAAATATCAAAATTGGAGAAATGCACATTTATTTTAAAATATATTTAAATTCTCTTAAATTTATTGAACATTAATTAAATTAAAATGAAATTCTAATTGTTTTACAGTTTATTTTGAGTTCTCATATAATTAATTTTGTGGCCCAAATCCCGGCATTGATTTACAATGAATGCAATGAATTCAGTTTTTCTTCTTCTAAATGTGTGGAGTCATTGGAGTCATTGTAAACTGTTTGCAGTCACTCTAATCTTATAGATATGAATCAGATTTTTTTATTAGTCTTCGATCAGTTTTGTTGAAAACGAAATTTATTGCAAATTGTATTAAGTCTTTGATTTATTTTGTGAATAAATTAAGAGTTATTTGTATTTATAATTTGCTATAAGACGAGAGTCGCCGCCAGCCTTTGCGGCTAAAGATATCCATAAGAGTAGAATACATGTTGTGTGTCCACCCTCTGACCCAAGCGATAGTCAGCAAAACTCTAGGTAATTATCAATTTAAGTTCTCATTGAGCTTGCTCATTGTATTTATAAGTTAGTAACAAATAATTATTTGCCACTTTTGTATAAAATTGTTTTTGATATTATAAACAACTATAGGATTCTTATATGATAATTTATATGAAAATAGCTTGCTAAAAAGAACGTGTGAATTTTTTTAACATTTGAATCACATATGAATTTTAATATTAAAGTTTAATAGATTAGAAATCACCCTGAATAAATTTTAACAGATATTTATGAATAATCCCAAAAAAATTTTGTTATATGAATAATGTTTTCTATAAAATTTCCCTCAATAATACGCTTAAACTGTATTTAATCTTGTACATTTTCTATGGGTAGTCTTAGAACGTTCTAATTGTAAGCTTATGATTATATAAGAAATCTTATTTGTGATTATAAATTATAATAAAATAATTAAATAAATAGAATGCGTTAAAAATATGTGACAAAAGTTGTTTGAATTATAGTTTTGAATTTGAATTACTTGAAGACTTTCTTACAATTTGTTCGTTTCGTACGATAAGACCCGCATTTAATTTTAGATTCATTTTAGAGTTGTATTTTAGATTCCATTAACAGATGGATAATAGAAAAGTGTAGACACACTGTAGAGCCGAGAATACATTAGCTCTCAATTACTCTATTGTTATACACTTATTATTATTACAAATGCTTTACATTTGAATATTTGTTGTTATCATTGCGTCAATCAATTCAATTGAAATTATGTCCAAAAAATAAAACTAAAGAACATTTCATCCATTTATTCATTCATATATTTTTATTATTATTATATTCATTTCAAATTCATTCCTAAATTTTAAACCTTAATTATCGATTTACCTTGCTTAGTTTGATAGTTGAAATGCTTATTCTAAACAAAATATGTTTTATTGTTGAGCCAAAAATATTAAAAATTCTATGACTGAATAAATATAGTTTTGTTGAACTAAACCGACAAAAATGGGGTTCAAAACACTCATCAACTTTTGTTTATTTATTCAAAAAGTTTTCACATAAAACGAATGGAAACATCAAAAAAGCAAAAGAAATGAATAAAAGAATAAATTAGTTTTTGTTGTAAATCTCCTCATATAATGATATTTTTCTACCGTTCCTTTCATTCATTGCTATGAATTTGCCCGAAGTCTGTCATAAGTTTGAAGTTCAAAGAATGATATAATGCATATGTGATACGACTTCGACTTCAAATCGATTATAACTCTAAAGGGTATAAACATATTTCAAAGTTAAAGTCATAGAATTGAGTGACATTTCATTTATAAGAATAACTGCTCGGAGTTATTAAAAATACTTCGATACTTTTTTTAAAATAATCAATTAATTTTATGAAATTAGCTTGCAAAAATAGCATTTATTATAAATCAAAGCATATATTTTCATTGAAATCAAATAATTGATGACAATTCGGAATTGTATTCCACTTTTGAATAATATTAATAATAAATTAGTTTCGGCTGACATTTAAATTGCGATCCAATCGTTGAAATCATATTTTTGTAAATATTAGTAAAAAAGTTAGAAAATGAGTAATATTTGAGCTAAAAGTTATCATTATTTTTTGAAATACAAATCTAAACAATGAGACTATTTTTAATTACCTCCCGTTTTGATTTCGATTCTGTCTTTGACTCTGACTCTGACTTATATCAAATGAAATGCAATTAAATAAGTGAACTAAAAATGTTTCGATCATTTTTAAATTAATGACAAAAATGATTGCTATTCGTTTCGGAGAATTTCATTTGAGTTCAAAACATATTCCCCGTAAAATGAATTACAAAAATGCAATTCTTTTGAAAAATTTTCTATTTTGTATAATAAGAGCTTTCATTTCGATGGAATCTAAGGCTTATCCGAAGGGATTTTTCATACTTTTATTAAACTTTTAAACAATTTATAAGCTTCACTATAAAAATAATATTTAAAGCTTTAACTAAAAGGCAATGTTCAAGGTGCAAAAATTATATCATGTTACATTTGAAATTAATCTTTTAAAATAAATTAATTTAAAAATATTCAATCGATGAGTTATTCACTTCATCACATATTTTAGTTTTAACTTTTGTGAAGAATTCCCAAAAGAAGCCAAAATGGAATTCTCTTAAATATAAAATATTCTCATATATAATAAATTCTTGATATTATAGAAGCGAAGCATTACTTAATACCAATACCATTGCCAATACCTGGCATTTTCGATGAACACTTGAGAGGTATTTTGAAAACTATTGAAAATTCGATATTTTATTAAAGTTACGTAACTTTAGTGACGATTTCATGACTCATACGATTTGTCGGTTTCAGCAAATCTGTGCACATCTTTTAAAACAGATTCTAATAAATTCGAGTCATTTATTTTCCTATTTTTTCGATGTTTTTCTCCTGAAATTGGAGTCAGATTTTCATTGGTATCAATAGTTTCGCGCATAAATACATTAAACGGTGCATAAAATCTTCATATGTTTGACTCTAATTGTAATATTGCTTTAATCGTATAAATCTCGAAGTATTTTCCGTGAAAATCAGTTACTCTTCTTGTGATGTGCTGTTCATTTGGAGATAAAAATTAATTTAACTCAAAGCCTGCATTGTTTGTAGACTTAAACAATAGATAATTTTCGTTGGGATAAAATTGTGCGCGTCTTTGGTTGGTTGAAGAGTTAATTTTATTTATATATTTTGTCTGAGTGTTAGTTCTGAACGCAAACTCTTAATAGAGTTGCAAACTCTGCATATTATCCGCATTTCAATTATTGTTGTTATTAAATACCATTAAAAAGTTTTGGCTCTTCTATGAAAGTGTTGTCAATTATTGTTCAAATGATTGGTTTTCAAAACATTTTATAGATATGATTTACGTTATTCTCATTTCGTCTTTTGATTGTTAATATGTTTTACATCAAAAATTGTGAAAAGTCTTCATTTCTCTGTATTTTATGTAATGCTTTGTATAAAATGTTTGAAAGTCTGAAAACTTGTGATGAGATGAGAGTCATTTGGTTGTATTCAAACATTTTTGGTTTACTTAATTTTTGGCACTAACTCTGCCTCTAAAACAGATCTCAAACCAAAATCGATTTGCGTTTAAAGAGTGAACAAAACATTGAATTTGGGTCTCGTCTGCAATTCATCTCTGGATCTCTCATTAACTTTTGAATATCATTTAACTAATATTGTGCTCAACTGGTATTAAGTGGTTTCCTATCACTTATCTCTCGTTTGACTTAATATTACCTTTTCGTCGATTAATGAAATTCTTAGACAATCGACTCAAAGAGAAATAGTGTTTCGATTGAATTAAATGAGTTATTAATATATTTATTGATTGACAAACAGTTCGATAGAAATTGAATGAAGTGTTTATTATTACTTTTGATAGTCAATAGTCAAGTGCTCCAAATCTTCGCAATAGATTCCATCGTTTGTCACTTTATCTAATCTGAGAACGGAATTGAGTTAACCTTTTAGTGCACTACAACTACAGGTGAATCCGACTTCAATAGAATACAGTGTTTGGATGTGAAAACACTTAAACTCTGATAACTAACTGTCAATCTGTTATCCAATTATTTTCTCACTCTTTTATCTCATTTTTATTTAAATAATTGCAATAAAATAAGACATTTGCGTCAAAATGAGTGAAGAATATAATGAATTAATATCAATGACATATCCTAAATCCCAGTCCGATAAAAGACGTCAAATATCGGCATTAAATCAAAGTTCTCTTTCGGATCAAAATATATTCACTTTTCCGACTCAATCGCATTCATTCGGTTCTTTTGAGAGCAGTTTAGAAGAAAGTAAAACAATGAGTCAAACCCTTTGGAAAAGTTCAGAAATGTTTCAGCAACAGTTCCAACAGCAGTTCCAACAACAACAACAACAGTTCAGACGATTCACATCTGAAACAAAGAAGGCCACCATCTTTTCCAGAAGTATTTCTTTATCTTCTTCTTCAAACTCCAATACATTTTCGGCTTCAACTCTAGCGATGAGACGCGGAACGAGAGGACTAGTTTTACAGCCTTTGGGCGAAATGAGACGACGTCTCCTTCCGAGCTCTTCATATGAGTAAGTCTTTAATAGAAAGTCGACGATTCCTTAATGTAATTCTCATCTTTAATATGATTCTTAAGATTAAGTTTGAGTCGGAATTTGTCATATTTTTCATACTTTCCATTATTTCTCAAAACTTTGATTTACTTTAGGCTTCAAAAATGTTTTCAATCGGAAAACTTTTCATTTTAGCCTAAAATGAGTTTAATATAAAATGGCGTTTATATACTTTTTTTTACAAGTTTTTCAGTTTTTCAATCCTGTTCTTTGTCTACAATAAAAGAGTTTTATCCGCAATGTTTGTCACTCAACCAAATAATAATAAATAGCACTACAAATGAATTTCCTAACAATTCATTGAAATTATAATATAAAAGAAATAAAAAAGTATTGAAATTAAATAAATTTCTTATAAATGAGAAATAAATTAGATTTAATAAATAACTTTATCGAAATCCAAGGATATAAAGAAATTGCTTTTTAGATAATTATATGAATCAACGAAACGATAAGACATTGGCTTAGATTCTTATAAATGGCTTCGAATTAATATTTAGTTAACATTTTCTTTCATTGAGTGTCCATTTCTTTAACGTCAAGACTCGAGTGATTCGAAATTAATTTAATTAATTCTAATCATTATTTTCTTAATGCCAGTACTCTCTGACATCCATTTATTTAGAAAATGTTCTCAGATTAGATAAGACTAATGATCCGCTTTATTGGCCTTTAATAAACTGATGAAACTCTGTCTTAATATTAATATTTTAATCTGTTTTTCAGTAGGAATGCGTCAAAATTTTAAATAACATTTTCTGTTTATTATTTTAAGTTCTGGAAAATTCATAAATTTTAAAGTATTGCACTCTTTTTGGACTAACCTTTCATCAAATTTTTATTAGTTTTAGACTTTACCCAAAGTTAGAGAAAATCAATATAAGAGTCTTTCAAATTCAATGTTTTCCTCTATATTTGAATTTAAAAATAAACATTTGATGCGGGAATGAAACAAATGATGCATTTTTTGATTCTTTATCTCTTCATTTATGAGTTAATATTGAATTTATTCAAATCATGTCTTATATAAAATAGTTCGATGTATTCCAAGAATAGCAAAGAATGTGATCACAACTAAAGAATTAGAAAAAAGCCATTATTTCAATCACTTCAACCATTATTTTATTTTTAACTCAAATTTTGAAACCTATCGTTTGTAAACTACGATTACAATTAACTGAAAGATCTGATATAAAAAGCTGTTGCGGATTACTTTCTAAAGAGAGAACGCCATAAAATTGCCCACAAAAACTAATTCTGTACCCATTTTAGTCCTGAGAAAAGCCATTAAAATTTAACTTCTCTTTTGATAAAAAGTTATTCGAAACTCTATTACTTCATAATTATTCTCGAATTGATTTAAAGATAAATTTTATCCGACATTATTAGAACACTTCATCCCATGATTTTAGGTTTTGGATATTTCACTAAATTATATTTTGTTTAGTAAAGAGATAAAAACTTTTGAAGAATTTTGAAGGAAAAGAAAACTGTGTTTCAAATATTGTTTATTCAATCGATTTTCATGTAATGAACTGAATTTTGACTTTACTTTACATTCTTTTGATTCACTTTTTCTTATCTCTCAAATGTTTCGAAGAGAAAACATAAGTGTTTTTCTAAATGTAATACATTTACTTTTTTTATCTTTTCATTTGTCACAAATAAAAATGTGATTTTCTATAGTAAATGTCATTACTTTAATAAATTTTGAATCAAAAATAGATAAACTAATACAACTAAACTCATTCAGTAGTATTAGTTTGTCTTTCAGTGAATGGTTTCATAAGTGATACATAGAATTCATATAACTCTTTCCACAATTTTATCTTTTGGAAGAGTCTTATAATTAAGTTTAGATCTTTTGTCTGTAGAAAAATCCTATGAATTGAATTATTGTTGGCCGAAGTCCTGTTATTCCGACACACGTTTGTTATTATACGGCAATTGTGGGCTCAAGTAATCAATTTGCAATTTAGTCAATACTATTCTATACATTCATTATATGTTTGACTAAAGAGGCAAAAAGTCGATACCAATAATGATCTGCCATTCCTTTCCATTCCAATTCCTATTCTTCCTATTGATTGACCAGAGTCTGCATAAACATTCATTTCTGTATACTTTGTATATAACTTCCACTCTTTTCCATCTTATTATTCCCTTTCCATACGAAAAATTATGGCTTATATAATGATAACAATTTTGTGGTCATATATAAGAAACTGATATTATTTCTATTATTTTTTAACAAAGTTTTGGTAATAATTTTTTGAAACTCTTTTCACTTATAATCCCAAATCATATCAAAAAAAGTTTTAGATTCTGAGCTCAAACTATTTGTTTCGTTGTCTCAAAGGTTGTGAGAATTGAGATAAAAAGATGTTATTAATGGTGTTCTCATTGAAAGACTTGTATTGAAATAAAGTTTTCATTTGATTCCTGCGATATCTTTATTCGGCTCAAAGGAATCGTTAGTCTTATGGAACTTATGATTTGATGTCTTCGAGGTCTCAATCAATTAATTTAAATGAACAACGATTTCAAAGGCAGGAAAGTCTTTCTTCTAATTCCTAAAAAGAAAAGAGCACTTCAAGTATAAGGACTCTTCTTTTGATAAATAGGAACAGCATTTCAAATGAAATAGACATTTATATTTCGGAACATTTTTTGAAGTACTGAAAGAGAATATATTTTTTAAGTGGAGATAATAAATTGATTCAATTGAATTCAAATGAATGGAATCCTTACACAAATTGAATTCTTGTGAAAATATGGGTTCTTTAAATTTAAAAGTATTTCAATGAAAACATCAAAACATTTACTCAAAAATACTCAAAATTAATTTTTGCGTTAATCCAAGGATTCTCTTTATTCAAATTTTAACGAAAATATAAAATTTTCATTGAATTCTATTACAAAATTTTAATAAAATTAGAGAATTCCTGAAATTCATATTTTCATTGAGTAGTAAAGTATAAATTTAATATTTTCATGGATGAAATATCTTAGAATCTGAAAACTAGAATTTTGAATATATATATAATTTTAATAAAAATATTCAATTTTTTATAAAATTTTTGTGAATCGAAAGAAATATTTAATATTTTTATTTTCATTTAAATATTAATTTCATTTAAAAGCCTCAGATTTTTTCAATTAAATACTGTTTTAGCAAATATTAGAGTGAATTCCGACCGCAAACATCAAAAATAATATAATCCATTATTATTTTCATGGCTTATATCAACACAGAGTCAGATTGCAATCAAAGTAATGTCAGGAAAACTTGTTTGATGTGATAACTTATCACTGATAACACATGACTTTCTCTATTGAAATACTCTGCGTCGCAATCAATACTAAAATACAACGAAATTACCGACACTTTATGTTTAGATTTTTTGATCCATTATATAACATGTGATCCCTTGAGATTAAAAAACTTCAAACTTGTACATTTTTTCTATTTATAAAGTGTTCAATATTTTAATGGATAGCCTTTACTTATCGTAAATTCATTCAAATATTGTTTTAAAAACCATTTGTTAAATAAATGTATAGTTTTTAGTAAATTCAAAGAGTGCTTTAATTTGCATTAATTTTGAATCTTATATCAAACAAGTGGTTGACTTTCAAATTGAGTTTTTTCCCAACGGATAGACAACACATCAAAAATGTATTTATTAAAAATATTTTCACTCATTTTATTCTCGGTTTTTAAAAAAATCAAAAATCGATTATTTTTTAATATTCTATAGTTTTTGAGTGAATTTTTGTAATTTTAAGAATTTATTTGCTCTAAACTATTGTTTCCGATTAGAAATAATAGTCCGTAGAATCTGCGCATAGAATAAGTATTGATCGAAAAGAGAACTAAACAGTAATAGTAATGCACTTCTTGTGTTAAAGTGACTCACAATCTCGTACTGACTGTTAAGACTGACATTAATGATAAATCCGATGGTTTTGTGTTTTGTTGTGACACTTCTCTCTAACAAAATATGTGTCGTATAGTATCTCATCTGTTGATGTTTTACATCTATTGTTTAAAAACTATTTCAAAAAATTGATTTGTCGTTCAAATGGCAGCAAATCTTTGCATTTCATTTCAAATCAATAGTCTTTAAAAACGTTTGGTTCGATTAAAAGCAATTTTTATGAAAAACAAATGTTCGTACGATATGTTCGTAACGTTTACTCTCTTATGGAAATTAATCCGCTTTTTATGGTCGGGTAATAACATGAGTGATACAAATGATATGAATGAGACAATTGGGGACTTGGATTCCAATACAAATGACAAATGCATTGACAAGAGTGACCTTTTATTCCGGCACCGCATAGACAGTGCGCTCTTAAATTCAGACATTCCTTTAACCAATCGCTCAAATATTCCAACGACCAGACATTCGTCGGGCGCTTTGACTCCTTCTCCTCCTAATCCACATAACAGTCATTCAATTCATAGATCGTCTTATCCTTCAGGACTTCGTGTTTCGTCATACCATCCCTTACGAATAGGTCCGCGACTTTTTCGAGATAAATCTTCTTTCAGGTATTAATCAAATAAAAGCATTAAATACCGCTTTCACTCCAAATGTAATCCGATTTACTCCACATTTTCTAACAAATTGGTGTCGTCTCCTCTTTTTTATCATTTCATTATATTCGAGCACTTCTTTCAAAAATATTTTTTTGTAATCAATGTTTTTATTTACTTATAAATGTCTTCTCATAATATTATCATTTTTTTCAAACAATTTATTCATTTGTGAACCAAATTATCCAAAAGAAAATATTTACTCGATATGAGACAAAAGCATATTCTTTGCATTTTTAATGATGGGCTCAAATTATTGACAAAAAGTAATTAAATATTTAGTATACTTTCGGTTACATAAAGTCTTTGATATAACATAACTTCACTGCAATTTTGTCCTACAAATGAGATTTAGTTTCTCTCAGAAGCGCTTACTCTACCGAGAAAAGTATCTCCCGGATCAAGATTCCTGTACAATTGCAGTGGAATTGGCCTAGCTCTTTCCATATAATTGGTTCATATATCAAAGGAATTCTTAGTATTCGCTACAATAAATTGAAACCAAATATCAAATGGTTTTTGTATTTTTCAATTTTCTCAAGTAATCCATTTTATTTGAAAAGTATTTATTACAAACTACACAAATTTATCAATTAAATTAATTAACATGTCAAGTTTAGTTTTGAAAACCACCTTAACCTTCATTGACAAGAAAAATCAATTAACAAAAAAAATTCGTTAACTTAAGAAAAAATGGTTCTAAAAATCGATAGAAATTTGTATTTTCTTTGAGTAAAAATTTTGAGGGCATTTCAACATAGAATTAGTGTTTGACAAACGCCCTGAAGATTAATTCCCTTCAATTTATTCTTATCAGAAAACAAGACTACAGATAATAAATGAGTTCTTTATTAATATTCATGAAAATACTTGGATATAAATACTATCAATTTTGAAGGTATAAAAAGGAAATCATTGTCTTAACCAAAGATTAGGTATTTTTCTAATCTATTTTGAAAACTATTATAGTTTACAACAATTTTCAACTATTTATTGGTTGAATAAAACCTTTTCTCGAATTTATAGTGAAATACAAATCCAATATTATTCTGAAAATATTGTATTATATTATACATGTATTGTATTGTATTGTATTGTATTGTATTGGAAAGCATTAGAAATAACACCATATATGTAAGAATGGATCGTAAAACTGAGTCAATGGTTGGACTGTTATGCATACTTAGTGCTTAAGTTACATAACATTTGCCGATTAATGGTCTCTATTTTGTTGCAAATGTTTTTGTTGAGGCTATAAATTAGGGAATCCCTGTTGTGAGGGCTGAACATATCATTTGTTTTCGACACTAAATAATTATTTTATAAATCGATTAAAAATTATGTTTTAATTAAATTACATTCAATATTAGTATTGAACTCTATTTTCTGATTTTCATTTAAGTTTTACTCTATATTTAACATCGATTTTGAATTTTAGGTCAAAACCAGATTTTTGTCGTTCAAATCAAAATAATTGCTTTTTGTTATCCAATAATTTGACGGATATTTTTGACGTTTGATTCAAATTCTAATGTATTTTAAGAGAAGACAAAGAACTGTGAAATCAAACATTAAATATTCAACATTTTCTGAACTGAGGCGTTGAAGCCATAACTTAAGGGAAAACCAAATTTAAATCCACACTTAATTAATTTGAATGACTTTGACTTTGCATTGAAAAAAATCTGATTTCATTTTAATTTTGACAACTTTTGTGTTCAAATGAAAACAAATGAAAATATTAATGAAATTTTTGTTCGCTTCAAACGTGAGTGTAATTAAGACAAGGTTTTTAAGCCAAACCTTAAGCACTACATTAAGTTTATACTGAATTCTAAAAAATGAATCGATATTTGAATTGATGTGTAAATTGAAACTCATAATTAGCATGAACATTTCATCAGTATTTTTTAGTAAAAGGAACTACATACTTTTCAAAAGCTGACTTTTAATGCTAATGAGTAGGGTAATTAATGAGTAAGGTTATTTTTTGAGTGCAATAAAAGTTTGAGATCTTTAACTCTAATGAGAAAAATTCAGTCAGTCTTTGACGTCAAAACATAATATTAACTAATTTTATTCAAATGTAAAACCATTTGAATATTTCATTTAAGCTAACTTAGTAAGTTAAGTTTCACTTAAATGATTATATTTTTTATTCTTTGTATAAGAATTAAAGAAGGTAATTTTAACTATTTTATAATATCCTTATCCGAAAATTTCCTAAATGTTAATATTTTTTAGATTCTTGTAATTTTAAAATTTTTAATCCTATTATTAAATTTAGAATTTTTACTTTTTATTGCACTAATAATTAGTTATAATCCGATTGTTTTCCTCTTATTTTATGAATTTTGTGATTCATTTTTATTTTGGATAAAATAGAGATTCTAAACATTATTATTGTTTTTATTCTTATTCTTGTTTTCATTTCCAGAATTAGTTCAAACTTAAAGATATGTTTACTTATGAGTCATTTCTTTTTCATAATAATATAACAAACATAATATAAATGATTTTTTTTCTAATGGATTTACTTGACTTTAATTCAATGAATTCTCAGCTAAACCTTGAGATCAGTTCTTATTTAAAGAAATATTATTTAGAAAAATAAATAAATATTTATTTTTATTAAAAAGTTGACATCAATCCGTTAATTCGTTTTTCTAAGAAAGAGTAAGTTTTACTCAAAACCATTTATGTGATGGAAATATCATAACAAAAAGATGTCAAATATTTGTTTCTGATGAAAATATGACAGAAACTAATGCATTCTTGAAATTTGAAATCTTTAATAACAAAGAAAACATTATTATATATTTTTTGAATTTCAAAAATTTGATTTTCAATATTTTTCATTTTATTATTCTTTTCAATAGAACTTATATCTAAGAATATCTTTTAGACTCTCCCTATAATATCTTTTGTAGTCATCATTATATTGAATATTAAAACAAACAATTGGAAAGTTTTTACTAATGGTTTGGACTTATAATCCCAAAATCTATTTTAAATTTTAATTATTATTTGTTTCTTAATATAAGGCTTTTATGTCGAGTCCAGACCATCTTTTTGGGAGTATTATGTCATTAATAATGACCGACATTTAATTCTCAATCAAATATAAACGTAAAATATATATAATTACTTAAAATACATAATTACCTAAAATATATAATTGTATGTATTTTAAGTCAATTATTTGAATCAAAAATATGATAATTGTTTGTTTCAAACATTTGCGGACAAACTTTTGATAACAAAAATATTTTTAATCTAATAATTGAAATATTTTTTTAATTTAAATTAAAATATTGAAGAAAATTTTTAAAAATGAATAATTTTGAAACTCATTTATTTTGAATGTTCCTTAATCATTTCTCTAACTTTAAAAATTATTTTATTTTTTAAATATATAAAATGTCTTAAAATTGACTTTTATTAGTTTTTTAAAGATTATTTTTGCTAGATGTATTAAAGTATTAATGACAAACTCTTTATTAGTTCGTAACGAATGTTAGTGAAGCATAAAATGCTTTATTAAAAGATTAATCTAATGATGGAGTTTAACGTCCAATCATACGATATATTACTCGTTTCTAAAAGGGATTATTAATTAAATATTAAGAATAAAATATCTGACAAGTTTTGATCATTTCAAATGTTTTATATTAATAATAAATATACTTTTGCATCAAAATAATAGACATTATTTCACAAATGAGACAAAAAGTGACATTTTTTGGTAATCATATCTAAAAATTGTGAATAATTATTAAATATTTCTATTTTTCAATTTTTGTTTAATATATAAAAGTTTTGAAAATAGAATAAATGATTTTCTGATATTTCTTTGGCTTTTGAACACTTTTTAGCCAAAAATGATATTTTATTCTAGAATTCAATATTTGTCTCAAAATTAACAAATACTGAACAAAAGAAATGCAAAAATATTTGAATAAAGTTATGCAAACATTGCTTTATGTGGTAATAATCAGAGTAACCAAACCATTCAAATCTCATATAAAACTGCTTTTCATAAAAATTTTTGAAATAAAGAAATAATATTTTGACAAACATTTCAAAAGTTACTTTGTTTATTATCAGGGATGGCGAAAGGTCGAGGCTCTAGGGGGAGGGGTGGTAAGGTAGGGTATTTTGGGAAAAATCCTATGGGGGTATAAGGGTAGGGTATTTTTCAAAAACCTCAAAAACTTCTATTTTTGCACTATTTAGCTTTTTATTGCCATTTTAGGCTATTTAAAAGTTATTAAGTACTATAATTATTATTTATACATGCTACTTCCCTCAAAAAGTTATATTTTGCCAATTTTTCACTGAAAAATGATTTTTTTGGGTAAAAATTGCTATCAAATATCGATAATTTTGATAAGAAATTTCAATTTAAACGATTTTTAACTCAAAA
>JAQFZM010001954.1:0-15559 GCA_034695785.1 Galumna obvia | reverse complement strand
AGAGTTAAGGGTCGTCGAACTCCAGTCATAGCCATTGGATCAACCATTCCGTCTAAAAGTAGGGCTGAATGAGAGGGTGAACAGTGCCGTAAAATCATTTTTTTCGTTAAATATGTCTTATTTATGGTCTGTACTCTTTGTTTGCCATAAGAAGTTGTCATTTGAGTCTAAGTTTTTAAATAAAATATTAATTAAATATAAGAATGAATTAAAAGTTAAATTACAAAACTTATAAGAATGGAATACTTTAAAATTCAATAATTTTAACCAAATCTCAAAATAAAAAACCCATTTCTTCGGACATAATGTTATAAACTATTAATAAATTTAACCAAAAGTGTGAACTAATATGTATTCAATTGTATACAAAAAAACTAATTTAAAAAAACCAAAAAATATTAGTAATAAACTTAACTTTTTGTTCTGTTTTGTCTTTAAATCTGTAAGTTTTTAATCAAAAATATTAATAAAATATTAAACATTTAAATTGTATTTAAATTAAATATCATCTGGAAATATGGTTTAATTGTTCCAGATGGTAATTTAGTAAATTAAATTATTTTCATTTTGCTTAATACTTAATATGATAGAACCAATTAATTTATTAACTTTATTAATCATTGAATAAAGCTAACCATTAGATAATAACAAAAAAATCATTGGTTAAAATTATTGCAGGTTCATTGTTTAAGTAAGAAAAACATACCTGATTACCACTACTTGATATAAATCTCGCGTTCGTAACAAAAATAAGTTCCAAATCAGAAAAGTTTTGAAGAAATTGAGTCGAAAGTAATAATTTTCTATTTTTTTGAAGTATTTTTAGAGCCATTATTTCAATCAGAGGTTATTAATGCAGATAAAGTGAAATTGTTGAGATGAACTTGCTTAAATTTACTGTAAATTAAGAAAGCAAACTTTTAGAAGAGGAACAGTAGAACTGACACTTTAAGGGAATGAGTGTCACTCAATTTGGTTTATATATAAGTTATATAATATAATTGTTAATAATCACCGCTTTATATACAACTTAATTATCAAACGATAAATATTTGAATGACTCAACAATTTATATCTTAAGATATGAAAACAAAAGATATGTTTAATCCGTCGGAGAGTTAACTGTCTCTGAGTTCTCAAATGCTTTAGAATTGACTATAAATACAATTTTATACTTTTCTTTTAAAAGTGAATATCGAAGTCATGTCTTTCCAGTGAATAGTGGCGTGATTTTCATCGCATCGAATCAGAAGACAAGCTCTCAAACCAGTGGCAAATCACGCACAGAACATATGCTGTGCTGCTCTCACAATAGAGTGAAACTATTCTAGAGTATAAATAGAACTGGGTAATTTGAAAAAAATGAGTTTAACGAATTTGTCCTATGATTTTGATTATAAATGTGATGGGATTTTAATACAATTTAGACAGTCTGGAAAAATTCACAACAAATTATGAAATTTGTTTCCTTAAAAATTATAATAAAATACATAAATAAATATATTTTGCAAATAAAATGAATTTTCTAGAAAACAAAGAAAAGATATTTTTGTTTGAAATGAAAACTCAAATATT
This sequence comes from Galumna obvia, assembly GCA_034695785.1. Classification (NCBI taxonomy): domain Eukaryota; kingdom Metazoa; phylum Arthropoda; class Arachnida; order Sarcoptiformes; family Galumnidae; genus Galumna; species Galumna obvia. Next base: position 13,984 of record JAQFZM010001954.1, on the reverse strand, counting down.
GTGATGAAAAGAAGTTATCATGATCAATGATCATTATTGCTATAATGAAGAGAGAAAGGCATTTGAATAAACAATTTTCAGTATATAAATGATAACAAAAAGTTCCTCAAAAAATTAATGCAATTAATTGTGAAACAATCGTTAGTCAGTTGTAAACAAAACTTAATTAAAATAATGAGAAGTCATTTAATGAAAGATTATTTGAAACTTTTAAAAATTTCTTTCAAATAGAGATAAAAATTATTAATAAATTGAGAACAAAAATATTAGTAAAATATTAGTAAAATATTAGCAACTATTACTGTAACAGTTTTCAATAATTGTTTACTTCTATACTTTTAACATTTTTAAAAGTGCATCTAAACTTGTTAAAGAGCAAGCAACAATTTAATCAAAGACTGATTATAATTTATAAATTAAATTTTATTCAACTATAAAATTATTGTTAATTAAATTTAATTATAAATTGTAAACTCAATTAAAAAAGAATTTAAATTAAAATGATTACAAAATTACTAAATATTAAAGTATTAAATATAAACACATTTGAATTTGTATTGAATTTATTGCTTATTCTATCCTTTTCTATCCCTATCCACTGTCCCTAACCATATGTTCACTTCAATTTTGGATAGAGTTGTCAAATGAAAATCTCAAAATCAAAGAATTTCAGTATAGATATGAAGGACAGCCACAGAAAATTCCCCTCATATTAAAGTAACTCTAATTTTATGACTCATTTTCCAAATCAATTCTAACAAATTTAAAAAATATATTTTAATTATCTTTAATTATAAATAAGAATATTTTTAAAATTTATTTTAAACATATATACAGTATACTCGATATATCAGGTCTTGATATAATCAAGTGCAATTCATGCATCGTTTTTTGGAGCCGTATAGGGCTCATAATGCAAACATTTAATATAAATTCCAGAAACTCAAAATAACAGGAAAATATTTAGGGACAAACCATACGAACATTTGATATATAACCACAACTAGTATTGGATTCTATAATGAAAGTTAAAAATTATGATTCATTGGAAAACTTTTGAACTCGAATTTTATAATTAAACAAATTAAGGAATAATTTATATTAAAATCATTTTAAGAGCCAAAATCTTTGAAATATAAGTTAGGACTTTTTAAAACTTAAGTTTGAAAATATAAACTAATAAAAAGTAAACCAGATAAAATGCTGAGAAATTTAGATCCTATTAAAATTATTAGATTAATTTTTAACCCTTTTAAAAACGTTATTGATAGTATATTTCAATATATTAGAGATTTTACCAAGATATAGCACTTAAAAAAGGCAAAATATTCATAATATATATAAATATATACATGATATATGAATAAAATGGTCACTTTTTAATGAACTAGATAATGTCATTTTGGAATATAAAATAAAAGGTTTTTTTTAGTATTTTTATCCGTTTGGGAAAAATATAATTTTATTATATTTTATTATATTTTATTATAGGGTTTTTTAAAATATGACTTTAAAAATATAAACTAATAGAAAGTATATTCAGAAAATTTTTTGAAAAACTATTATTTTTTTTAAATTTATTAGTTATTAAAAAATTAATTTGTTTACACATTTCAAAACATTACAGATAACCATTTCAGTACATTTTCTTTATAATAGGCTTTTGATTATTAATGGTATTATAGTAAAAGTAACTTATTTTTAATAAAAATTTTAGAGGTTATTTCAAGATGAACTATGTAATTATATTTAAGAATGGTAAAAAATGTCCTAAAAAAGGTTTTATATGAAAATATAATCTATTATTTTACAGATTCTGTAAATTAAATAAAAATCCATTTAATTTTTAACTCTATTTGATATAATCAGAATCTGATACAGTTAGTACTCCATATAACCAGATGGTTGGTGCCACCAAAATGACCTGGTTATATCGGGAACATTTAGCATTGCGAGTATCATAAGAAAGTAATTTAATCGCTTAAATTATATCTGGTTATATCGAGTTTCTGGTTAAATCGAGACATGATAAATGGGGGACAGACTGTATAACCAGGCAGTTTTAACGGCACCGATGATCTGGTTATATCGAATGTAAACTGTAATAAGAATTTTTGATCTTGAAAACATTTTAATTAAAAAAACTAGGAAATTTATTCTATAATTGTTTATAAGTAATATTATAAAATTAGGGAAATAATTAAATAAACAAGCTTCTATATCATATTGATTAATATGACCAGGATCAAAGAATATTTTCTCAAATTAAAGAAAATCATTGGAAAACTAAAATTGAGAAGAATTGACGACATGACGTTTTAAACATTAGAATAATCTATTAATAATAACTTCACATTTAAATCAATAAATTATAAAAATATTTAATATTTTGTGATTACAATAAAAATAAGAACTCATCGAAAAATCATATCTTTATTTATTAGTTTAAATGTTAGATTTAATTTAAAAAAGATTATCTTGCTCATTTTATTATAAAAATACCTACTTTATTTAGAAAAGTAAGATTTCAATTCATTTAATGACAAATAACTTACATTTGAGTCGAACTATAATTTAATTGTTTTAATTTTTTTGCAGTTATTAATCACTTTGTTTTCAATAATGGATGTATTGTCGAGATATCCATTGATGTGATCGAACCAATTGTAATGTTCGGCAATTTCTAGTCTCAATGTTTGCAAGTTATTTAGTCGACACAAATTATTGATTGAATTTTTTGTTAATTTTAATGCGTTTTTAATACATAAATATTGAAGTTTTGGTAAATATTTGTCGATATTTTTAAGAATTGTGTCTCCGATTTGAGAATAAGATATGTTTAAAGTCAAATGAGTTATATTTTCGAGTCCTTCAAAAGACTTATTAATTTCTTCGTTGATATCAAATAAGTCATCAATAGATCGATAGCACACGAAATGGATATTTAGATGTTTTAATTGATTGAATTGTTTGAGACAATCCATAAATTGTAGGCTTCCTTTATTTGCAACGTAAATGCCATCAATAGTCAAAGACTTTATTTTTTGACACTTTAATGATAATGTCTTTAAAAAAGTGGTCAACACTTTATTGGGAACCAATGATTGGGAGCCAACAGTTATTTGCAAATCAATCAATTGATGCAAAAGTGGTATTTGTTTAAAAAGAAGATCATAAAAGCCACAGATCTCGTTAAGACGCCATCGATTAAGTATTGAAAAATTGATTCTTATCTTCAGATGAGTCAGACTTTTGTGATTTTCAATGAATTTTTCAAAGTTTGTCAAACATTTGATGATGTGATTAATGTCTAAATTAATACTCATTTTCTTCAAATCTTTGACCGAAAATCTAAACAAATCATTGAGATTGTGGTCAAAACCATAAAGAGTTAGTTCTTTGAGTTTAATGAATGAGTTATCAATCATTTCAATGTCCGACGGATTCACACAAAATGAGACTAATTTTGATCCAAATTTGTGACAAAACTTTTGTCTTATGTTTTGTGATATTCCATAGAAATCGCATTTGATTTCAACCAAATTATCGCAATATTTGATAATCGCTTCAAAGTCTTCGTCGGTTACAATAAAAACACCGATTCTTTCGGTCAAAGACTTAATATTTGATAATTTCTTCAAAACAGTCTCCAAATGAGTTGTATTTCGACAATAAGTTGGTTTGAAAATATGGTCTAAATTTAAATAGTAATGTCTTTTAAAGACAGTCTTCTGGAACTGTTTTGAGACACATTCGAATCGGAACTTGTCTTTTATGGGCAAAAACTGAAGAATCACTTCAGACAAATCATCACAAAATCTATAACTAAATGATTGTCTTTCGTTATAATTACTTCTTAAACACATTATTTTAGTCGAAGACATTTTAATTGTTCACAAAATAACTCTTAAACTAATTTAATTAAAAGACATTTGGATTATATTTAAGTGACATTTGAGAGATATCTCATCTTTGGTCCACAATTTTAAATAAATTCAAAACAAGTCTTTCAAAACAAAACATGTGTTCAAAACATTACGTTTCGAAATACAGTAAAACCTATTTATAAATAAAATAAGAGTTATGTTTGGCATCAATTAAATGAAGTTTATTTAAAATTATTAAAGTTTACATAATTTTAATATTTAATTACAATTACAAAGAGTAAAAGAACAAGTTTGCAAGAGCATATTATAATTATATTTGTTGAGAAATTTAATTAATAAACAATTTATAAATGAGAACCGAAATAATTAAATAAGAAATTAAAGAAAAACCAAATAAAACTAAGTTTAGAATAATTGAAATAATTTTATTAAATCACTTATAAAATACATACAGAAAACGGAAATATCGATGGATAGCCATTAAAGGGATTATTATTTATAAATACTTACCCACACTTTTAAAACTAATAATTATTATTAAATACATTAGAAATAAGCCCTCCGTTGGCTATCCTTTGAATATAATCCTTTTGACAATTAAAACAGAATCACTTTAATTGATAGTGAAGTAGTAGTGAAGACATTTGAATTGGGACAATATTTGTTTATTTAAAATTGATCATGCTAAACTATTTAGTAGATATAAATTAATTATAAATTTTAGTCCAAAATTTAGGTGTATTTCATTAATCAATTATTTTGTATTTAACACATTTTTTAATAATAAATTATTAAAAGTACTTTATTTATACTCAACTTTTTTCTATTTTCCATCATTTTATCGAAATATTTTCGTAAAATTTCAAAACACAGAATAAACTTTAAGTTATTATGTTTTTAATGAATTTTATGAAAACATTTATCGATAAATAGATTATAAGTGATATATGTTTAACAAAATAATGATATTTACAGAAATGTCCCCAAAAAAAGACAATTAAATAAAAGATTTATTGAAAAAATTTATCGTATATTTCCTAAAAAGAGATGATATCAACGAATAAAGAAAACTATTTATCGCTTTTTTTCTTTGATTTTTTCTTTTTCTTTTTATCCTTAGAACTACTATTCTTTGACTCGTTATGACTTCGATGATGTCTATGATGTCTATGTCTATGTTCTTCTCTTCTGTTGTCTTTATCAGTTGTAGAAGTTGTAATAGATGTACTATTTGTGGTGATCTCATCTCCTCTCACGTGGACATGGCTTCGGGGCTTTTTGTGCTCAGAATTCTTCTCATTTTTGTCACTCTTCTTCACTTTATTCGGTGATTTAGAACGACTTCTTCTTCGTTTGGATTTATCTGATGTTTGACTCTTTTCTTGAGTTTTAGTTTCTTTAATGGACTCACTTTCAGTTTTGACTTCAATTTTATCTTTTATTTCATTCGATTCTATTTTAATTTCATTTTCATTAGTCTTATCATTGACTTCGTCTTTAACCGGAGGTTTAGAACGACTTCTCCTTCGTTTCGATTTATCTGAAGTCTGACTCTTTTCCTGAGTTTTAGTGGACTCACTCTCAGCTTTGACTTCAGTTTTTTCCTTTACTTCATTCGATTCTATTTTAATTTCATTGTCATTAGTCTTGTCGATGACCTCTTCCTTAACGGGAGGTTTAGAACGACTTCTTCTTCGTTTTGGTTTTTCAGAAGTGGGACTCTTTTCTTGAGTTTTAGTCGATTCACTCTCAGCTTTGACTTCAATCTTTTCCTTTACTTCATTTGATTCTACTTTAATCTCAATTTCATTAGACTTGTCATTGACTTCATCTTTGAGTGGAGTTTTGGATCGACTCTTCTTTTCTTTAGACTTTTCATTTGATTTTAACTTTTCCTGTGTTTTAGAACTGATTTTATTTTGAGTTTGTTTTGAGTCCTTTTTTTTGTCTTCCGATCGATGGGATGAACGATGAGAAGACTCCTTCCTATCCCTAGAACTCCTTTTTGAGTCGCGGTATTTAGAATCCCTTTCCTTTTCCCTTTCATAACGATTTCGACTCCTATCCCTATAATGACGAGACTCCCGAACCGGAGAACGGGACCGACGGTAACGATGTTCGCGATTATACTCTCGATATCGGGGGGACGGCGACCGACGCGACGATCGGTCATAACTTCGAGATCGGAAACGTCTTCGCGGAGAATAACTACGACTTCTGGAACTAAAACTAAAGGAACTCGAAGACGATGTGGAAGATGTGGACGACGACGACGATGAAGAACGGGTACGACTCGAACGACTTCTATGTCGCGATCGAGACCTGGAAATACTACGTCTTCTTCGAGAACGACCTCTCGATCGGGACTCTAATTGTCGGGTAAATCGATTGAAGCGATCCTCGTAGTCGTCGTATTCACTTTTAGTGTACTGATAGAGTGGATCCGATCCCATAATGGGCGCCGAACCTAAACCTTTCAATTAGTAAAGGAATAAATAATAAAAGTTAACAAACCTGGTGGAGCACTTTCTCCCATATTTGCCATATTCATAGGCATAGCACCGGCAGACATGTGACGCGGACCCATATAACCATAGGGGTCGGGATATGCTGATGGTCTTATATGTGGTGGATAACCATAAGGTGTCATTGTATGAGACATTCCAATAGGAAAACCCCGTGGATCAGTCATTGGACGATATCCGGCCGGAACACCAGTGCGGGGATAAATGCCTGCTCGTGGGTGAGCCATCATTGGTGTTGGGGGCCGACCCGCCATCCCTGGATTTGGCTGTTGTCCCATTGTTGTTCTTATTGGTCGAATCGGTCCAATCATTCGGTGCGAACGCGAATAACCTCCGATGGTTTGTGGATATTGAGCCAAAGACATGACTGGATTGCCTTCAGTGGCCACAACATTGTGATCGATCATATTATCATATCCTTCATAGGACTGACTGTCGGCGCCAGTGATTAGTTGAGTCTCATTTGAACTAAAAATAAATTCCAATCAAATCAATAAAAACGCAAAAAAAATCACAAAAACTTACGAATCGTTTTCTTTAACTTCTGGTGGAGTCAATAGTTCTTCGACGGGATCCGACTGACCATTTACTGGCTTTTTATTTAAAGTTTTTGAAGAATCGAGTATTACCTCATCCATTGTAACATCAGTGGATTCATTATTTTGAAGAACAGGTGATTTAACGGCAGTTTCTTGAGTTAAGAGATTATTACTCTTTGATTCATTCAACTCAACTGTGTTTTCAATGTTTGGTTCACTTTTATTATTATTATTGGGTTCAGAGTTGTGTTCAGTTTTTGGTTCACAATTTGGTTCGCTATTGATTTGAGTGTTCGGTTCGCTCTTAAGCTCAACTTTAAGCTCATTCTCAATGGGTTTGGGTTCAACTTCTTTGGGACTTTTGACCTCATCATTAGTCTTATCGTTTGGTCTAATTTCAGGTTTAGGCGGTTCGACAATAGGTCGGGACATAGAATTGTTTGTTTTTAAAGTAAATGGTCTATTCCTGTCACCACTATAACCGGTGTCGTTCTTGAATTTACTGACGGATGTCCTCAAAAATCTATTAGGAATGAGCGAATCGGGCGATACGTTATGTTCGTGACATACGGGACATTCGTGTGTTTCTGATTCCAAGAGTTGATTCCGTATACCTTTTGAGATGAAATTATCAATTAATTCATTATTAAATGAGAATTAAATTTCAATTAAATGTCAAAATTCAATACAAAATAAAATTTAGGAAAAAACGACATAAAAATTAGCAGAACTTTATTCGGAAATAGAAGTGAATGTTTGATGAGTTTATTTTCAAAATTAGAATTAAAATCAAAGAATTTATTTAATGAAAAGTTCGACATTTGGTCAGACATTTGCATACATTCATCACAAAAACTGTCTCCACAGCAGGGAATTAGCACTGCGTCCTGAAGTATGTCTCCACACAACACACACTTAATATCTTCAGGTATTTCTGGCACTTCTTGATCCTCAACATCAGAGTTGGGCACAAACGGAGGCTTCTCTTTCCTAACCTCTTTATACGCTTGACTTTAGACAAAACAAAGAAAATTAGTTCAAAGAAATGAAACAAAATATTTATAACTCACTGATCAATGATTGGAACGGCATAATCGCCACTTGCAGTGAGAAGAGCACCCTTTTGGTCAGCATTTGCGGGAATCATAAAACTTCGGGGAATTCCTGTACTTCTTTTGACATCAGTCTAAAAATAAAACAAAATTAGAAATTTTAAATAAAAACACAAAATTATTATTATTTACATTATTAGTCGGACACTGTTTTATATAATGTCCGGGATTTCCACATCTATAACAGGTATAGTTTGCGGGAAGCGGTCCAATTGGACCTCTATTCTTGACATATTTAGAGGGGTCGTACTCTTGAGTTGACTGAGACATCATTGCTTTAATTTTCTCGTCTTCTGTTGAATAAGCGGTCGAAATGTTTGATGACTTAAGGGTTAAAACAAAATAAAAAACAAATCATAAGATATTTTAAATCAAAATGAGGTCAAAGACCGCATTAGACATACTTTTGTGATTTTCTCCATTTCTATATGACCCGGACTATTGGCCTTTAATAGTTAAATTCAATTTTAGTTAAAAAAGAAGCAAAAAATTAAAGATTAGATAAAAAATATCGAAAAAATAGATAAAAAGCATTTCATACTCCTTTTGATGCGTTCGTATCGATTCGTTCCCTATTTTTAGAGTAAAACAAATAATAAGAAAATTTATCTAATATTCAAAAGACTTAAATAATAGACATTTACCGGCTTTTCTTAACGTTTGCCACCGGAACTCTGGCCACTTCTACCGAAGAGTTCTTTGGGATTAGAGCCGAGTCTGAGTCATAAACTGTAAGAAAAACAATTAAATAAATATAAAAGTAAAGTAAAGAATGAGTGCAGACCTTCTTTAGTCTCAGCGTTAGATATTTGAAGGTCGAGATCAGCACTTTTGCCGATTTTCCTTTGTTTCATAATCTCCTTCTTGAGGTCAGCCACAGATATGTGCAAACCATCAAATATAACAGTATAGCGATCCGGAGCGCTCTTAAACTTGTAGTGGACAGACATCTCTCGTTTAGGTATTGTTTTCCAGTGTTTTTGTCAATAATTTTATGTATTTTTCGTTACAAATGTTTTTTTGAATTTATATAAGAAAACAATACAATAGTTTTGTCGCGTTATTACAATTAAATTAAATTATATTTAAATTACAACTAATTTATGGAAAAAATGTTTCAAAAATATAGTTATTAAACAGAAATAAATTGTAAAACAAATTAATTGTAAACTAAAACCAATTGTTTTTATGACAAATAATTTTCAATTAATTTATTCAATATTTTATAGGCTTTTAAACAAAAGATATAAAAAGTATTCATAAGAAAACATTAAATATAATGACTATAAACTCATTAAAAGTCTTTTCAAACGTTGTATTCATTTATTAAATTATAATTTAATAAAAATTATTTATTTATTAAATTCTTTTCAATCAATTTATTGACAAAAATTGATATCTTTTTTACCAAAAGAAATATAAACCAATAAATGAGTCGTAAAACCAATCGTTGTGTCAATAAATTAGTGGTTGTCTTCAAATATCTTCAATTATAGGCGATCACAATAAGGACCTAATGGTGATTAACAATTAGTAAAGACATGTATTACTGATTCACCGATTAATTCAATTACCAAAATCTCATTTTAATTGTGACTCAAATTTGTGGTAAAACACTTCGGCCACCATTTTCTCAGTAAATGAAACACTCGTTTACTCAACACAAATGACGTTCAATAAAGTGAACACAAAAACCAAACGATTTTACGTTTATTTATTTCACTTTATTAAAGATATTTCTTTTATTATTTTATTAACAAATCAAACCTTTTGGTTGTTTTTACAAGATTACATCTATTGATAATAATTAAAAATTGTCATTATCATTATATTATATCATAATCATTAATATATTGGTATTTAAACAAGGTCATAGTAGTGAATTTCGTGATAATTACGTCCATAAATGTTTTAAATACGTTTTAACTTTGATATAACTTTAAGATAAAGATTAAGATTTGTCACAACTTTTATCACTTCTAACAATTGTTTGGCAATAGTTTTGTACTATAATAAGTTTAGTATAATATAATACTTCCTTGTTTATGAATATGTCTGTTAGCTTGCCAATGAGCTTGCATACTTTATTTACATAAAAATAATAATAATAATACTTTCCTTTTATCTAATGTTATAAACAATTTTTCCCTACCGTTTGAGTTCAGACAAGTTTCCAAAAATAGATACTTTATATAAGTTTCTAATAAAAGTCTTTAGCCTTTTCTTTGTCTTAAACTAATAAAGTAAATGAACCTTGCTCCAAATATAAAAAACAAAAGAAACTTACCCAACTCATTATAACTTGAAAAACGAAAACAAAATAGAAATAATTGAAAATTGAATGAAACCTATTTTGAATTTGACTCGTTTATACTCTTGATTATATACTAGATTATACACTGGATTATAACACATTCAAAGAACTGCTGATATTTGAATTGCATTTAAACCCAGATATTAGTAAATGTTATCGCAATGTAGACGTCACTAATCAATAAATGTTAAAAACGAATGAATGAGCAACGAATGATCCGACACAAATTAGAGCCACTTTTTTTTCATTAGTAGTATTTCATAGCAAAAGATTTCTCTGATATAAAATTCAGGTATTTTTACGTTTATTTATAAAAACAGATATCAGTCACGAAAACTATTTTTTTAAAATATGTTTTTATTTGAGTCAATACAACTTCGATATTATTTTACAAAAGTTTGTTATTAAACAAAATTCTAATTAAAATTATGATAAAAACCTACGGAAATGTTAAAGAGTACACATTTTTCCTTTTGTAAAATTGTCGATATCGTAGAGACAGAGAACTCCTATGTGACCATTACAACACTCTTCGGATTTATTGCAGGGTTGACCCAATTTCTTGCATTTGAGAACCCAATCAATTTGAAAGAACAAACTTCTATCATGTAATCCGTTTCCGTGTATTTCACTTCTGTTCCTTTCGATGAATATTCTGTTTAATATTTATACAATTCATTAGTTATTTTGAATTTTAGATAAAATTCTGATTGAAATCAATAGTAATTAAATTATAATTAGGCAATTGAGCAAGGTCAGCCTTTGTTTAACTTTTTCTTACCCAAAAACAATTAGGAATACAAAGAAAAGGATTGGATTTAAAATTGATTTATTCGGAACATTCATTACAACACAAATAAAGAATGGTTTTAAAAATAAAAAATCATTTGCGATGATATCTGAAGAAATATTAGTTAAATAACAGGTGTTTTTCAATTCAATTATTATCTCCCAATTAATAGCAATTCTCAGAATTTTTGAATAAAAACTATTCATTTTGACATCTCTTCAAACATTATTCAGATTTTGATAAATTATATAATCCTTTCATTTAATATTTTAATTGAATAAATTGAGCGGATTTTCTATTATTCCTATTATAGTTTCAGAGGAAACGTCTGTCTATTAATTAATGAAATACTTTTTTATTCATTTTTTTAAAATAAAATTTCACAACAAAAACACTTTTTCTGAAGGTCTGAGGAATGGCTTCATTTGACTGAAATATTAAGTTTATCGTAGAGTCCAGTGACTGGACTCTAGTATATTCTCTTGAGGTTATTATGTCTATAACTAGTATTGAAATGGATTTGGAGATCTCTTTGGTTTTGAACAAAAGAGAATTTAAAAATAACTTTTAAACCAAAAATTGAAAGTATTTCTGAAATTTGAGTCAAACAATAATTCTGTGGAAGAGTTTTATTTGTAAAACATGTGTCAGAAATTAATTTAATGCTTAACAGACATCAAATGTTTTTCAAAAATAGAGCTCATATTTTCAAACATAACTCAAACCCGATATTTTGATTGATTTAATTAATTTACAATTATTATGGATAAGCTTTGATTGTAGTTTAGAGAAGTGTTGTACACTCAGAGACCATAAAGTACTCAATTCAATTGATTCCAATTTTGAGAGTCGGCTCAAAATATCAATTGTTTCATCTTTTAATTCAAATATAAGACCAATCGATAAGTTCTTAAGATTTGGCAAATATTCGTCAATATTTTCGAGTAAAGAGTAATGAATTGAAGTAAAGGATGAAAATCTTAGACATAAATGCGTTAAATTTTCTAAACCTTTAAATGATTCACTAATTTGTTTAAATATATTATTATTAATATTATAATAGAAAGAATTAAATTCAATGTCTAAACGCTTTAAATATTTAAAATCTTTAAGAGAATCAATAAAATAAATGCCATTAATATCATCGATGTCTACATATTTAACAGTAAATGACTTTATTTTGAGACAATTCTTCGATAAATGTTTTAAACCATTTATGAGAACTGAGTCGGGAATACCTGAATACGGGTCAGAAATTATGTTTAAGTTATTTAAATTATTTAAACATGAAATTTGTTTAAATAGAAAATCAAAAATAGTTTTGTCTATAAAATTAATTTCAATCTTAAAATGAGTTAAAAGACTATTGTTTTCAATTAATGTTTGAAATTCTTCAGAGAATGGAATATAGTCTTCTTCTTCATCTTCTGTGTCGTGTCTGAAGTCCCAACGAATCGATAGTTTCCTCAATTTGTTTAACTTCAGTCGTGACAAACAAATAGGAGTCAATGAGTTCCAGTCATGGGTCAGACACCGAAGTTCTTGAAGATTAGGGAATGAGTTTCCAATCATTTCGATGTGAATCGGATTTACAGTAATTGACACCAATTTTAAGCCGAATTTATCCACAAATTTGGTCCTCATTTGGTCTGAAACTCGACTTAAGTCAGAGTCAAAATCAATTAAATGATTACAATATTTAATAATTAAAGAAATGTGTGAATTGTCCACAAAATTTACGGAATACTTGTTTTGAAACAATTGTCTCAAACATTTGACATTTGGTAACTTCTGGAGAACTGACTTCAGTCTCATAGCATTTCTGTCACAACTATTGAGTAAGTAATCAATAATCACTTCATAATGTCTTTGAAAGACTGTCCGCTGGAATTGTTTGGACACACATTCAAGAGTTAGTTTGTCCTCAAACCGAAGAAACTCGAGAATAACTTCAGACAAATCATCACAAAATCTGTCACTAAATGAATCTCTTCTATAATTTTCATCAAATGATTGGATTGTATTGAAAGACATTTTTATTTAAAGTTTTATTTATCAGAAAAATAATTAAAAATTGAATATTTTTATAGATTTCATATTAAAACTGAATATCAATAATTGAATTATTGAAGAATCATTTAATTTTAAAAATGTAAACAAAACAATGTTTACTTTTTTTTCTGAACTCTTTTTAAACTCAGTTCAACTTTTTTATGGAAAACAAAGGGCATCCATATTGTTATACAAATAGTACAACAATTTATTATTTGTAATGAAATCATATTAAACGTAATATTTGTATAATAGACAAAAACAAAATGAATGCTGTTTGTTTTCTATAAAAAAAGTTGAAATGGGTTTATAATAAAAGTTTTTTATACGTATTTTGTGAATAGCATTGAATCATGTGTTGTCTTTCGGTATTAATTTTAAAAATATTAATTTAAAAATGATTACTATTAGTACCCTCTGAGGCATAAATACCATAAACTAGTGGTCGGAGAGAAAAGTAGTCAATTTGTTTTGTTTGTTTCAATGAGTAGAACATTTGATTTATTAACTTCACTGATTTTGATCTTCGCAAAGCCTTCACTGATTTTGATCTTTGCACGCACGCACACCACATACAATTACATATTGAAAGCAATATAATAAATTAAATAAATAATAAAATGAAATAAGTTTAACTTGATTGATAGAGTTTAATTAAATACTTAAATTTAGTATTGATTAACATAATAAATTATAATTAGTTATAATTAAATTATTAATGTTTAGATAATTGAGTTAAACTGTTTCTAAAATTGTATATCATAT
>JAQFZM010001953.1:0-15560 GCA_034695785.1 Galumna obvia | reverse complement strand
TACTTTAATCATATATCAAAAATGTTTCTTACTCAAGTTTATAGGGGTATAATATACCCCTAAATCCTATCTCTATTCTAGAACAAATTTAATATTTTCAAAATATCCCTAGATATCGGGTTGAATCCCTGTGCTAAGACCATTATACACCAAAATAGCCCTATGATATTCCTGAGGTCAACTCCTTTAGCCAAATTCGATTATATATTTATCAAACTTTGTCTTTAAAGACAAATATATAATTAATTTAATTATTATTATTTAAAATATCAGACTTTAATTAAATTCACAATTTATTGTATTCATTAAAAAAGTCATCATAATTTCTTTTTTGTCCAAATCTGGTCACTCTTAAGAAGTTTTCTTAAAGATGAGAATCAACTTCATTGTTGAGAGTTAAGTTTAAATTGATTATCATATAAATTATATATTATTAATATATTTTTCTTTTTAATTGTTTTGTGCAAAATTGTCTATAAAACACACAATTTAATATCAATCGATAAATTGATTAATAAAATAATAAAGAGTTTGTGAATCATAACTTTTTAGTTTTTATTTATTTTAAATTTTATATAAATTTATTTTACAGAAAGTGATGAATGAATTATCGTTTAATTTTTTGGATGATTTAATCCTTCAAATGCTTCAAAAGAGACACTTAAGAGAGGAAAGACTCAATCGAAGAATCCATTAGAACTTTAATCACTATTTTTATGCTCTCAATAAAAATAGGATCAAAATATTTGGTTCCGAACCATATTTACAGCGCCATTAATAAGCTTTTTTGCCGCCGCCCCCATAACCACCTTTTCCTCCACCATATCCTCCACCTCCATATCCACCACCGAATCCTCCTTTACCTCCAAATCCACCGCCAAAACCGGCGCCACCGAATCCACCACCAAAACCTCCGCCAACACCGGCTCCTCCACCAGAGCCACGAGCAACAATTGTTTGGATGTCTTCCTGGACAGGATTGATTTCTTGGACAATACGTCTGAAGGGACTGATCACTTCCCGCACTTCCTGGATGATTGGTTTAGACACTTCGTGGAAGAGGTGATGCGGTTCGTCAACAGATGAGGATTGTTGGACAGTACCGCCGGCGCCTTCATGTGCCTGTTGTACATTTATGTGAGATGACGACGAACGGAACAATATGTTGAGCGGCACTGAACTACTGCCAACTTCAATGGTTGTCGGGGCAACTGATCCCGAAGAAGGTACGTTCCTGTAGTCAATTCTGTGACGAGAGATAATGGCTGCCGGAACAACACCTCCACCTCCTCCTCCGCTTACAACTCCACCTCCAAATCCACCTCCAAATCCACCGCCGAAACCACCACCGAATCCTCCTCCATGACCGCCACCACCAAATCCACCGCCACCGTATCCGCCGCCACCATATCCTCCACCGCCATATCCACCGCCGCCATAACCCCCAGCGTTACAGTAAACGATTAACAACGAAGCGATTAAAGTCTAAAAATTAACCGATTAATGACTTCCAATCACTTAATAATCAATGATTTTAAATAAAAGTAAAAGTGATTCAAACATAAATTTGAATAAACTTACCCTAAGCATTTTGTTAAATCCTAAACGTTCAAATAAATAAGCAAGTAAAATATTACACAGACAACTTGAGTAGAACTGAACACTTGATACTGATTTCAAAGTGATTTGAATTTTCTCTTTATATACTTTTCTGATTCTTGAGGACAGAATGGAGGGGAAGGTCTTTCAATTCTTCATTTCGTTTGAAATTATTGTTTTGAACTCAAGAATAGGGTTTTAATGAAATCAAGAGATACCAATCAAGAGATAATTTATTTTTTATGTAATTTTATTCATTAATAATCTTATAAAACCAGAGATGAGAACTTTAGTTAACACAGAATTAAAAGTGAAAGCAGAGTGAAAGCGGGGAGAGAGAGAGAGAGAGAGAGAGAGAGAGAGAGAGAGAGAGAGAAATGTTCTAATTTTTATTCGTGAAATATATTCTCTTTGTTTTGTAAGTATTGTTTGGCAATACTTAAATCAATTCGAAATAATAGAAAAAATAAGCCTTTAATCTGAAGCGTGAAATTTAATGAAGAATATGATACGACTATAAAAATTAATAATCATTTGCGGGGTTTTACTCTTAGATTAACGATTGTTTATTGAATTTGAAAGCAGAGGATTAGCCCAAATGATGATCTTTTCAGCACTTCAATGATTCAGTCCATCATTTATTCCGTGATATTTAATATCCCAATAAAAACAATATCTTCTCTATAATTCTATTACGAAAAATAATTTGATTGCTTATAAGTTTGTGAATTAGTTTTAAAACAATCATGGTCTTTTAACTATCAAAATGGATATTCAGTCGTTTTCCAGGTTTGACTGTAGCCGACATATCCTTAGTTTATCTAATGATGAATCAAATGTTAACTGAATGTTAAAGTTCACTCTTTCAAAATCAAAAACATTAAGATCTTATCTATTTTTCAAAAAAAATGTTCAGATCAAATGAGCACCAATATAGCTAGTTAATTCAAGATAATTTATTCAAGATATTATATTTCATCAAAGTATTGCTCGAATAAAAAAAAGGTTTTATCCATTTTTATCAATTAATCGATTGTAAAATAAATGTTCGATACTTTAATTATCAAAAATGTTTTCAAAAATCAAAGATGATTATACCCTGATTATGTTTTTTCATGCATTTCTCAAATAAGTGCTGATCTCAGAATGAATTTTATGAATAATTATTTTATTATAATTTTATTTTTCGCCATTTATTTGAATGAAACCCATCATTATTGGAGACATAATTACTTAATTATGCAATCAATGATTGTATTCATTCCCATTGTGTGAAACCCAACGATTAATTGTTAACCAAATGAAGAAAAAGAAATGTTGCTGTCTCTCAACTTTGATCTTGGAATCAGATACAATTATGTATCAGTTAATCATCAGTGGAGGTAACCTTAAAATTCGTAATTCTTTATCGCATTTTTTTCAGTTTTCATTTTACATTTTGTTTTGTTGTATTTGTGTTTGTGTTTGAGTTGAGGTAATATTTCTATCGATTATATTTCAAAAATCATTGGATAATATATTTTTTTTAAATTATGAATTTTATAATAAAATTATTTAAATGTTTTTCAAATTATATTTAAAACTTATTTATTTTAAAACAAATACAGTGAATGATCGATCTAATTAACTAATCAGGAAACCAAAAATATTTAATAACATCGGTCAGTTAATAAGACAGGTCATTTTATATTTATAAGCAAATATTTCATAAAAAGGCCAAAAAATTACCCTTTAGGCAAATAATCAGTTATTTTCTGTTGTTTTAAAGATTTTAAACAATTATTAGTTTTTATTTTTGAGTATTTGAGTTAAATATGAATGACTTTTCAATTTATAATCTTTTATTAACTGACCTCTTTTAACACCAATTTTAAAGTTCTTAATTATTTTAATTTTTTCATTAATCGAAAGTTTTGGCGTTTTTTTAGCCGAAATTTTGTTTGAAGTCATTATTTTAATCCAAAAACATAAAATTTGGTTTATTATACAGTTTTTATCCTTTCATTACTTAATACGATCGGCCACTAAAATACATTGTTTTTAATAGTTTTGGTTTCAGTTTACAGTTGATAACATTAGTCTTCAAAACATCGGTCATTACTTAACATGGTTTGACTGCACTATGGAAATGGCTTTTGGTTTTAAGATTTACTATATTAGATAGGTCAGTTAATTAGATTGGTACTTAATTAGATAGATCATCCACTGTTTTTTTTAACAAACTGTAAGAAATATTCACATTTGACTCAACTTAGATGACTGATAACTTTGGTTTTAACAAAATATTTAAACTGTTTTTAATATTTGTGAACAAAAAACAGTTTTAATTATTTGTTTAAATCGAAGTTATCAGTTATAAGAGTTGAGTCAATGATTACTGATTTTGTGAATACTTCTTTCAGTTATATACAGTTTGTTACAGTTTGTATTAAATAATGTCTTCACACCAAAGTTATTATAAAATATATTTTGTTTATAGAAGATTTTTAAGTGAGATATTTTTGGTTATCTTTTTATTATTATCTTATGATGAAATTTGACAAGATTACAGATCAACTTCTCATAAATCGTATAAAATTGATTGTTTGGAAATCAAATTTTTATTATAAATGACTAAATTTAATTTAAGTAATTAAGTGACAAAAAAGATAAATCTGTGACATCACTTAAATCACTCACTCTATTTAAAAAAACCTATTGCTGCTTATTATTTTAATTACCATGTTCAAATCTTTAATTTCAAATTCGATGAATAAATTCTCAGATTATGAATAGGTTTTCAAAAATTGGCAAATTTTTGACCAAAACTTCTTTTGAAAACTAATCAATAAACTATGAAATGATGTAATACTCCAACAATAGCCAACTATTCTTAAGACATATTATGGTCTCCGAAGGCCACAAATTTCTATTTTGTAAGCGTTAACACTATTGATAAGAAGAGGTGGAAAAGTTTATCCTTTCGATCACTCCTTTTGTTTCTTTTATCTCCAAACAAGAGTTTAATGTAATTATAATTTCATTAAACATGAGTACAGACATTGCATAATAAATAGCACTTAATTGTTATATTTTGAAGTTCAGTTCAATTTACGTCATTTTGTTAGACTTAAATGTTTTCATTTACTCATTTATCATGCACAATTTTATAATTACAAGTTTATAATAAAAATATTAATGATTTCTACTCGATTTGATTTTTGATAAATGAAAGGTATCTGTAATTTTCATAATCATTGCTCGAAAGGTATTCAAAAAGGAAATACTTTTTAATTCCTTAATTGAAATGAGTTTAAGTCAAACAACGGAAGCTATCTCTTGATTTTACATTGCTTTGATATAATATCTTGTTAAATTTATCAATAATAAGATTGTTGTCCATTCAATTTATATTAAAACTAATTTTTATTTTTTCTTAATTTTGATAAAGAATTGTGAAAACTATTACTACTAAACTGAGTATTACTCATTTTTACTTAATTTCATACTTATTTTCATTCTATTGTTAAGTCTATTAGTGAAAAGTTGGTCAAACTCTTAATGAACACCTGTTTTGATGAAATCTTGTTTAAAACATATGATGATTAAGTGACTCATCTCATAATAATTAGGACCTAATAGTTATATAATTAAAATCGGGATTATATTAATGAATCATTAGTAAAGAGCCTTATTTTAACAAAACCATAGTTGAGTTTCATTTGTCCTAGTTATTTTAATAGTTTAAAATTAACAATATTTCAAAAGATCTTATTTTACATTAATTAAGTTTATTATAAATAAAAATTATAATAATTTCAATAATTAAATATTGAATATTATATTAATATAAAAAATGAGTAAAATTTTAATTTGTGTCAAATGTTTTGTTCACCGAATTATTCAAATAATAACTTAAAATATAAATATAAACATTATTTTATCAAAGTTTATATAAATGACGAAAAACAGGAGAATTAAACCTTGAAATCTTATTAATCAACATTTTTCAACAATATGACTTATTATATCACTCAGCTTGGTCACTCGTCATCTTAGCTTAACAAGGAGGTCTTTCTTGTTTAGACATTTGCCACTTAGGATTGTCATCAACATATCGCTCATTAGATGAGTTGTCTTCATAAGGACAGGGATATGTTTGTAATGATTCTTGGAAAACAGGTGTATTCACTTCATGGTAAGTAATAATCGGATCTTCTTCAGAATAAGTATACTTTTCGTCAGTGAATTGACCAAAACTTTCATCATTTTTGTCGGCGACACTCAAATGATTTAGTCGTGGATTAAAAATAATGTTTAGAGGAATGTTAGGACTCTCCACATGAATTGTTTTGGGTTCCCGTTCTTCAGAATTTTGTGGATTATAGTCCACATATTCAATGGGATGATGTCTTGAAGAACCGATTGGAATAATTATCGACTCTTTCCTTGAATTGCCTTCATTTGAGTGACCCAATCCTTGACTCTCATATGAATTATACGATTCACCGAAACGTTCAAAATATTGGCCACGAATTTTACTCGAAGATATAGCGACAAACAATACAACCAAATATGACTGAAAAATATTTAATTATTATTAAAAAAAATCATTTTTAATGATAAGAAATATTACAAAATATTTAAAACATATTCATAAGAATAATATAATAATATTTTAAATACAAATACTATTATTCAAATAATTAGAGATTAAATCGTTATTGAAATTATTGTTTTCAAAAATCATATTTTAAGACAAAATCGAATCAAAATTAACTAAAGATATGAAATTAAGTTCAACATAATTAGAAAGCAATTAGGTCACTTTGTTGTAAAATACACGGAATGCTCTCATTGGGAAAAAATATATAACAACTGTTCAGAACAGACTGTTCTCAATAAATACATTGTTTTAAACTAAATTCATTGAAATTAAACACAAAAAGAATATATTTTATGTTTAATTGATTTTTACTAATAAAGGGAACAATAATTTAAAAATAATTTATAATAAAATAAAAATGATTTCAAATATAAGTTGTCTTACATTCATCGTTGGGATGAGTCGAGTCTTCTTTCGAGTTATGAGTCGTTCGACACATTTGATTAAAAATCGAGTGCTTTAATCACGAAAATGTCTTCTTTTGAAAGAAGGGTTTGACTTTACTTTTGATTGTGTAAACACTTGTTTATAATAAGTATATGTAATCTTCAAAAGCTTTTTGGTTATGCATAAGATTACAGTTTATTCACATAAGAAGAACAGTTACTTTAAATTATGAAAGTTTCGCAAACTATTGTCATAACCAAGGTATATCCACTTTTATTGAGTGCTTTTATTATTGATTTTCTTCTTTTCAAATCTATTAATGATTCAGTCATTGATTTAAGAATTAAAGACAACTTTTATTATGTAATGAAAAAAGGATTAAATATTTTAAAATATACGAAACATTAGTTTTGGTTATTTTCATAAATTTATTTATATTTTATTTTAATTTATGAAAATCGTTACAATTATATGAAATAATTGAGTAAAATGATATTATTATGATTAGAATGTTTTTACTCTTGATCGTCTTTACTTTTTCAATCACATATGAATGAGGAAAGTTATGGAAAGCATTGATTGTTGTGTTGTGAATGTGAACAAGTATTACATAAATGTGTAAATTATAATTTTTCAAATTTTTTAATGAAAGTTATGAATATAATTATACTTTATTTGAGATTTTCAATGAAAATCTTAACAAAAAAGGAACAAAACTTCCATTTAAATAATATTTCTTAATTCAAATCATTATATTTTTGAACTTAAATTCGAATTTAAAGTACATAAGACTCTCATAAACATTAAATATTATGACATAAAACTAATTCGAGACTATTTTCCAGAGAATACTAATAAGTAATTCACTTCTAATTGAAATAGTTAGTATGTCATTAAAATTTTTTTAACCAAGTAGAATTTGTGTTTTGACACCAATAAAATGGAGGCATACTTTTGAATACCTGAATGTTTAAAATTACTTCGAATTAAGTTTTCTTCGAATTTGCTTTCGAAGTAATTTTGCTCTAAGGTTTTGCACTGGACTGGCTAATGGCTTTTTACCATCATCTTTTTTATTGCTTAAAGATGATCTTGATAAGTTTGTTGTAGTTGATGGTTTAATTGAGGTAGGTGATGTTGGTCTTCTTGTTGTTGTGGTTGTTGTAGTTGTTGTAGTTGTGGGTACAGTTATAACAGTAGTTTGTTCTTTGATAAGAATGCTATCAGTTTTGAAATCTTTTTTAGTGTCTTTCAAATCACTTTGACTTTTGTTTATAATTTTTTGCCCGAAGTTTGTATCGAATAATTGAATATTTGTATGTCTTTCATTATTTGATGGATGACTTTTATTATTAATTGAATTTTTGAGACTTCCTTTAATGTTGTCTTTAAAGATTGAAGTTTTATTTATTTGAAGCAAAACACTTAAAGAGTCATTTTTTTCCAAAAAATTTGGAAAACTTTTTTTAGGGCTAAAATTAAAAATAGGTGGAGGTCTTGTAAATGTATCCTGCTTGTCCAAATAGGTGTTTCCACTTAAGTCATTTGAATAAGAATCGAAGTTAATGGAAGGATTAGTTGTTGTGAGAGGACTCGCTTGAAGTGTGGCGTAATTGTGATGATTGTTATATTTGTTTGTCCCTATTTTAGGTATTATTTGTTCACTTTTGGACACAATTGTGTGAATATCTTCTCTAACCGGTTGTATTTCCTGCACTACTTTCCTGAATGGAGTTATCACTTCCCGGACCTCTTGAATAATGGGTTTCCTCACTTCATGAATAAGTCGATGGGCCTCGTCTTCAGACTTGGAATGTTGCGGTTCACCAATTTGTCCTCGAATATGTTCTTGCATTACATTTAAAGCACTCGATGCGGATCTGAATAGAATTGTAAGAGGAATAACCCCCGCATCAACCAAAATGAGGGACGGCTCTAATGGTTGAGAGGGGATATTAACGGGTCTGACTTCAACATTATGTCGGGTATGAATGGCCGCAGGGATTAAACCTTCCGTATTATAACCGCTCATCAATTGATGAAAACTGTTTACTTTAAATTCATTCACTCCTTTCAACCCTTCATTTGTCAAACGATTATAGTGTTGTGAGCGCACAGTCGCCCATTTCAATGAAATGACAGTCATTATAATAAACTGTAAAAATAGTATACTATTTGTAAAAATTTACATTTTTAAATAGAACACTTTTATTATTAATTTTACTAAACTAGTAATAAAATTCTAAATATAAAAGAATTTTAAGAAAACTCAACACTTATTTAGACTAAAACTGAATTTACTTTTAGTTAATTAGATATTAAAGAATTATTTGTAAAAAAATTAAATCTCGTAATTATTATTAAAGTAATAAATGTATTAACAATACTTCAAATATTGAAGTGACAATAAAATCACTGAAATGACTTACCCCGAATAGTTTTAGTTTATATCGACAACACATTTCTTAAATTTAATGTTTATGATTAGAAACCGTCTCTTATGAGTTCAAAAAATCTGTTTTAAGAACAAAATCTTTGGTTTTATACCTGAAAATTAGAAACTCTATTAACATATTCTTAAAATAACGATTATTTCATTAATTCAATAATGACTTTAAGCAAAAAACTGAACGGAATTATATTATATGAGGAATCGGTTTCTAAATATAATACTAAACATTACTTTTGAAAATCCTTCCGCAATGAGAGAGAATAGGAGAGAGATTTATCCTGAATAGAGTACAATAATAAGATTGATTCGTGTATAAATTGATTGTATAATTTGTAAATTTTTAGTAATTATTGTGTGATTAATGTTGTTTTTTGGTTGATATATAAAATATTATTCTTAAATAAAAACATTTATACAAATTTTAATTTCTTTAAACATTTATTAAATGATAGATTGGATTAAATTTCAATTTAAAATACAAAAGAGATTTTAATCAAACTTTTGTTTTACAGAAAAATTTACGATTGAATAACTTTTGAAGACAATATTTGTATTGTTCTACCTTGATCAATTGTTTATTATAAATAAATAAAATGCTTCAATTATTAAAAGAATAAACAAAACGGAGTAAATGTTTTCTTCAACTTTTTGTGAACTTTTAGGTCTTTAAACCTTCAAAAAATATTAACTCATTTAATTAGAATATTTTATAATTTATTTATAATATACAAATATAAGTTATATTATATAACGATATTTTATATTAATGAACTTTTAAAACATACAAAATTAATTTTCAAGATTAAAATTTAAAATTAAAATTAAGAATATTTAATATTAAAGTTATTTAATATAATTAATATTACTCTCTCTTTAAATATCTGTAAAAATGTTTTGATCGGAATTTTTACTTAATTTAATGTTTACTTAATTACAATTTTCTCAATTTATAAATTAGTTTTTAATATGTTTTAAATCACTTTTATCTGTAATAAGTAGTAATTAAATTAATATAATTAAAGCTAACAATTAATTAGTCCAACGAAATAATCAGAAAGTAATTAATTGAGCCCACAATAAAACTGTCGATCAATAATAATAAAATCACTAAATCTATTCGTGACAAACGAGAAGTAATTTTAATAATAAAATTTTGAAAATAGAAAATTAATTATTGAAAATATCGAAACTATCGAAAAGTAGATCAGATTTTTATCATTTTTAAAAAAATTATCGGAAAATTGAGTTATCATTTCATACAATTAATAACTCAAACAAAAATAAAATTAAAAAATTTAATTTAATTAAAAAAAATTATATTAACAAAAAAGTAAGACTTCTTTTTAAAAGAGTTGGGCACAGGGAGGAACCATTTAGGTTAACTATGAACTCTAATTACTGCGAAATTTCTCAAAAATCTTGTATTTTAGTAAAGATTTGATATAATCTGATAAAGTACTCAAAATTACAGAAATTATAGTAAATTATGAATTTTTTATATAATTTTAAACATAATATGAATTGAAATAAACTCTATTAAGATAATCTAGCAAATATTGGTAACAGACACCTTTTAATAAGAAACCGATAGGTCTGTTAACTGTTTCAAAGATTTCTATCATTCAAATGATTTATACGTCCATTAAAACAATTATTTAAAAAAACACAAAAAAGATATTTAATGCAAAAGATATGATTAGAAAAAGTAGAAATCCATTAGTCTTTTAAGAAAACAAAAGAAAATTCTCTTCCGTTGGGCTCATAATTCAAGAAAATCTGAATAAACAGTTAAAAAAATAATGAACTCCTCCTTAAAAATATATTTTTTTGTTACGATTTAAAAGATTTGATATAATTTATCATTTAATCCGAAATCATATCTTCGTATTCAACAACACATAAAAAGATAAAAGGATAGGGAAGTGAAGTGCGAATCAATTTATATCTACAGATCTGCATTAATATAAACTAGGTAAGAAACTAAGGCGTGAGTGATCGACTTTTAGACTAGTTTTCTGTCATAATATTTATTATTATTCTGATTGCGTTTAACAATCAAAGCGTTCAATGAATTAATTTGAAGTGAAGTGAGATATTGGATCAAATAAACAAAAATATTAATTTATTTTTAATCCGTTTTACTTTTAATCTTTAATTTGAGTCATAATTATGGAATGTCTGGTTATTTCACTTTCCATTCGGCTTAAGACCAGTATATAAGAGACACTTCAAACAATTGTCAGTCAATCAGTGTTTTAACTTCAGACACAACGGTTCCTTCAGATCAAACATTTACTGTTTATAACTTTTCATTTGTAATATTGTGCTCTAACTCATTGGAAATGTTGCATCATGCAAGTTTATAAAATCATTTTATAAATTGTTTTAAATTAAAACATTTTTAATATTCGTTACAGTTTTGTCTAATCCTAGCAATTGTTGGTTATTGTAAAGCCGGTGGATATGGTGGCGGTGGTGGAGGTTATGGAGGTGGAGGATATGGAGGTGGAGGATATGGAGGAGGTGGTGGTGGCGGTGGTGGCCTCGGATTTGGCGGAGGAGGTGGCTTTGCCGGAGGTATTATCCCCGCAGCCATTACCACAAGACATACGGTAGATGTCCGACCTGTGAACCTACCCTCAGAACCAGTTCAACCTCAAACTGTTTTAGTGGACGCAGGAATTGTTCCGCTCACTATTCTCTTCAGATCTGCCTCAAGTAGTTTAAATGTAGTGCAACAACATTTAGGAGGTTCGGGTGATACCAGACATACCTCTTCTGAAGACGAACCGCATCGTCTGATCCATGAAGTGAAGAAACCTATTATACAAGAAGTCAGAGAAATCATTACTCCATATCGAAGAGTGACTCAAGAAATACAACCCGTTGTAGAAGACATTCAAACAATAGTTGCGAGGGGTGAAGCTAGAGGAGGATTCGGTGCCGGAGGAGGCGCTGGATTTGGAGCTGGAGGTGGTGGTGGTGGTGGTGGTTATGGAGGTGGTTATGGCGGTGGAGATGGTGGTTATGGAGGAGGTTTTGAAGGAGGATATGGAGGTGGTTATGGAGGAGGAAAAGGAGGCGGTTATGGCGGTGGAGGATATGGTGGTGGAAGAGGAGGAAAACGTTACGCTAAAGGTGCCGCTTCGGGAGCAGCAGCCAGTGGGGCTGCCGGAGCAGCTTCTGGTGCCGCCGCTTCTTCAGCCGCAGCCTCAAAGGCAGCTGCAGCGGCGGGTCGGGCGCGCGCTTAGTCTTGTTTAAAACCAACATTTTTTAAATTATTTCTTTAAATCGATTTATAGTTAAATCTTTTATTATTTGAATTAAATGATTGAATTCAATGAGTCGTTATATCTATTCATTCGACCGAAACTTATTTGAATCGATTCTAAAACCAATTTAATCGATTCGTTGCTTCAAATGAAAGTAAAACAACGAAATTGTTTTTGTTTATAAAAATAACTTCAATTCAAATAAGGAAATAAATAAATATATGATATGCAAGGTGGTTTAGATCAACTATTTTTTTAATTAGGTTTCATCAGAGTTATATGATTTACTCGAATACTTTATTGATTTAAGGCTTAAATAATTTAAACTTTTTTCATGACTATATTTATTGAAAATTTATAAATAAAAGAATAAAATTAAAGCATTCGTTAAATCGTGAATTAAATCAAGAAATAAGTACTCTTTTGTTATTTTTATTATAAGCACAGGTATTCATACATACATACAGTTATTCATCTCTAATTAGATTCTGACTGCATGTGAGTTATTTTAGTTTCTTATTCTGTTCCCAATTTTAATGCTGTACTTAAAGTCGAAACCATTTAACTTATTATTAATTTTAATAAATTTCTGACATTTTTTAACAGAAAATGTGTTTTATATAAAAATAATGTTTTTATTAACTAAAAATTAGAGTATATTTTAATTGGAATAAACTAGCAAACAGAATACACAAATAACCATGTTAAATTAAATCATGTTTTTCTTGAATTTAGAAATGAAAGCAATTGTTTCCGAGTGGGGCTCATCTCCATAAAAATATCATTAAAATAAGTTATTCAGTGCTAATCTTCTAATATACTTTCATTTTAAAGGGTATTATTTTTAAAACTTCCCAAAACTTCCCTCTAAATAATCGTAAAATAATCACTAAATAATGCATTGAACGCGTGTTTAGTACTGTTTTGTGTTCTGTTTTTGTATTATTTTAGAGTTGTTTTTGACTCACGAGAGAACTTCTCTGAATTAATTTGAAAGTGAGAGTTACTATAAAAATATCCAGAAATTCCTTCCTCTCTATCAGTGAAGTTCTAATCTTCGAGGAGTGAAGACTTGTGTGAAGACCATAAAACTAAATATTATTTTATTAAAAATTATTGAATTTCGAAAAGAATATGTTGAACATTATTAGCAAGGTATGTTTCATAAATTATATGCCATATTTCTTTAATCAACTTTATTTGTTTGAAAGCTTTTCTTAATCGCTGCCATTGTGTCGTACGGATCCGCTGAATCTGGAGGTTATAGCAGTGGTGGAGGTGGTGGAGGTGCATCTTATGGTGGCGGTGGCGGTTCTTATGGAGGCGGTGGTTATGGCGGAGGAGGCGGTGGTTTTGCGGGTGGTATAATTCCTGCTGCCATTCAAACGAGACATACCGTAGATATAAGACAAGTAGACTTACCTCAAGAACCGATTCAACCGCAAACAGTGTTAGTGGACGCGGGAATTATTCCGCTTAATATATTGTTCCGGTCGGCCTCCAGTGCTCTCAATGTTTTACAACAACATATGGGAGGTTCGGGCGATACACAGGAAACACAATCAGAAGACGAACCGCATCGACTCATTCATGAAGTGACAAAACCTATTATTCAAGAGGTCAGAGAAGTAATCACTCCATACAGAAAAGTGGTGCAGGAAATACAACCCGTCCAGGAAGAGATACAAACAATTGTTGCCAGGGGTGAACAAAGGAATATTGGAGGCGCTGTCAACACTGGATATGCCGGTGGGTTCGGTGGTGCAGGTGGTTTTGGTGGTGGTTCCAGTGGTGGTTATGGTTCTTTTGGAGGCGGTTCGACAGGTGGCTCTGCTCTGAGCTCTTTTGGGTCCAGTTTTGGAAGCACTGGTTCTTCAGCTAAAGGTTTTGGTTCGAGTTTTGGTGCAACCAGTACTGGCAAGAGCTCTACTTCTGCAGGTGGAGCAAGTCCTATTACTATAACTTCTGGAGGCAAGAGTAGTACTAGCTATGGGGCGGCAACAGTAGGTAAATCATCAGGTTCATCATCATCGTCATCATCATCTAGTTCTTCTAAATCCTATTAAATTTAAGATTAATTTTTAAATTCATTGTATTATATATTCGAATGGTTTTATTGAATTATTTGATTTAAATCACTTAAATAAATAATTTTCAATATTATGTCCTAATTAACTGATAATTACCCTGGTTATCTCCTTGGTTATATAACTAATTCTTTTATTTAAGTATTGCTGAGCGACAAAAAGATAATTACTATAAATGCGAACAAAACAGAGACTTAAGAAAATATTTTGATAATTTGTTTGGTTAATGAGAGAAAGTTAAAAATTGTAATGTAACCAAGGTCATTGAACATTACATTTTATTTTCTTATTAACAAAATATATAAACAATTTTGTTTTGTTCACTCAAAAAATGACAGAATATATGACTTCCAGATATTTATTAATAGTTTTTAAAGTATTTGTATTCCAATCAATGATTGGCTCATATTTTGCGGATTCAGAAAAGATAAACAAACATATGATTGACTTCACTCTCAATCATATTATAATAGATTCCGTTTGTGAACGAAAAATAGAAAATAATAAGATATCGTGTGTTGTGGACAGCCTTTCCTATTGGGAAAGTGTTGATGACAGAGAGAAAGCCGGCTGTTGTATTTCCTGGGATATCAATGATTGCATTTTGGAGGCGATTGAAGAAAAGTGTGATCGGGTCACCTATAATAGGATCAAACGCTTTCTCGACCAACAAAACAAAGAACATTCGCAGGGGTTGTGCCAAAGCTATGTCTATGGATCATATAAATGTCATTTTCCTGTTTGGGCCATAGTTTTAATAGTGATATTCGGTTTACTAGTTATTATTGTTTCAGGATTTTTAGTTTGCATGTATTGCTATCAAAGGCAATCTAATATCCAATATTTTTGATTTATTTCTATAAATACTAAACTAATTCAATTGATTTAAAGCCTCGAGAGATCATTAATTGTCAAATATTTCCTTCAAAATAATCATTTAATTTTAAATTATTTTTAGATTAATCTCTTTTTCATTCATTTTTACAATTAATTCAGTTCTCAAATAAAAATTTAATTCAAAATTAAATATAAATCTTATTATAATTTTTGCATCAGAAATGCATTAATTAAGTTTGGGAGAGAGGGAGAGGGAGGGAGGGAGGGAGAGAGGGAGGGAG
>JAQFZM010001952.1:0-15563 GCA_034695785.1 Galumna obvia | reverse complement strand
AAATGTCGTCAGCAAACATAAATATACTAGATGATAAATTAGAAACAATATCTGCTAGTTAAATATTAAATAATATTAGTGATAGAACAATCCCTTGATCTACACCTCATTTTTGTAAGTTTATCTGAAAAATGTTTATTGTATTATACAGTTTGTAACCTTTTATTAAATAATTCTTCAATTAATTTAAAAGTTTTTCCTGAAAAACCATAAAATTTGTATTTTAAATAGATTTTTATGAGAAATGGAAATAAGCAATTTTTAATTCTAAAAAATTATATCTATTTCTCTAAGTTTAGTGTTTATTAAATGATTAATTGTTTTTTTTGAATTCATATGAATATCAGAAATATGAACATATTTTTTGTAACCAAACTGAAATTTAAAATAATATTATTAATAATTGGTGTTAATTCTTTCTTAGATTCTAAAAAATTAGTTTTCATTCTATGAATAGTTTATAAGTTGTTTTATAATATTTCTTAAATATTTGAACAAACATAAAATTAATATTTATCAAGATTTTATAAACAAATTTTTTTTATATACAATGCTAAATCTTAAAAAATTTAAAAATTAAATGAGCTTGACAAAATTTTTACTTTAAAAGATAAACAAGGTTTGAGGCAAAGCCCATGATCACTAAATTTACGACCTTCTATCAATATAATATAATAGCAATTTAATTTAGTCCAGTTAAAAATATATTCAAGCATTTCAAAAGATTCCTATACAAGTATGGGTTTTTGGTTTCTACTACTTTATAATTTGTTAGGTGAGTGATTAGGAATGAGAGCATAGCCTACTACTTCTTTCTTTTTCTTTCAAAAAGATGAACTTTCTACGTTATTAACAAATTTGTTTATCTCAAAAGAAAAAAGTTTAAGCCTAAACACAAAGCTATAATTTTATCAATTAAAATGAAATTTTCCGATACTATAAAAGGTTGGTCAAAATAAATTGCCTACCAGGCATTGCGTTTATTTCAAAAAACCAAATTTTTCCATTACTAACAAAAAGATTGGTTTCCATAGGGAAAGAGAGTGAGTGAGTGAGAGAAAAAGAGTATGGAAGAGATAGAGAGAAAGATAGCACTTCCTACAACTTCCCTCCGTTTCTATCAAAAAAAATTTCATGTTACAAACAAAAGGGTTGTTCTAAAATATAAACACAATCTACCACTCTTTTGGTTCAAATTTATGTACTGCATACCAAGGAATTATAGAGTGAGTGCATGGATCAGTAAAGTGGATAGGTGAGTTGAGCCGTTAAAGTAGGTGGGTGAGCCTGAAGAGTAGGTGGTTGAGCTTGTAGAGTGGATGGGTGGTTGGATGGGTGCCAAATGATATCATATACTACACCTTACTACGTAGATATAGTGATAAACAAATTTTTCCGTTAATATCATAAAGGTTGTTAAACAAAGAATTTATCTCGCCTTTCCGTTTATTTCATAAAGCAAAATTTACCCGTTACTAACAAAAGAATTGGTCACCAGAGAAGTATATAACTTTTTCTATCAAAAAGTCGACATTTTTACATTATCATCAAAAGGGTAGATATAAGGGGAGAACGCAGAATAATTGGGTTAGCTAGCAGATTGGGTGGGTGACCCTTCAGATTATGTTTTTAAACCGGTAGAAAAGGTGGGTGGGCCTACAATATGTTAGAGTTGCCTTTAGAATGGGTGAATTGGCTTGTAGAGTGGGTAATTTTGCCTAATAAATGGGTTCATGTGCCAGTAGAATAGATGGATTTGCCAGTATAATGTGTAAGTGTGCCTGTTGGATTGGTTAATAGGCAAGAAGGGTGGATGAGTGAGCTTGTAAATTGGTGGGTGAGCCTGTACAATGCGTGAGGGACCTATAGATTTGGTGAAGAATTCGCTAGAGTGGGAGAATTGGCCTTCAGAATGGGTAATTATACTTATAGATAGGGTGGGTAGGCCTGTGTAGTGGGTGGGTGAGCTGGTAGAATAAGTGGGTGAGCGGATAAAGGGGTGGGTGTTTCGATAAAATAGGTGGGTTAGCAAGTATAATGGGTGGATAGGCATGTAGGGTGTGTGGTTAGAAGAGTTGTGTGGGTTTTTAAACCTGTAGAGTGAGTGTGTGAGCCGGTAGATTGGGTGCATAATGATTAAATGTACTACACTTTACTAAGTAAATTTAGTGAAATAATTTTATTCGCTGCATTCCACTATATGATTGCATTTCAAATATTTTATGCGCTGCATCCCGCGGCGTTGGTAAGGGTGGGTGGGCTGGCGGGTGCAAAATGATTACATATACTACACTCTACTACGTAAATGTAGTGAAAAACTTGTTTCGAATAATTATATATGAAGTCATTTATTACTCAAATATTGATATAAAGTTTTCCTTAAAAATTAACTAATTTAATATTATTAAGTTACAGTTTTTAAAATATTTTTAAATTATAAATATATTTTAAATAAATTTATAATATAAAATTGATTTTTAATACATGAAATAAACAAATTTTTATAATATAGAAGCAACTTTAATTTCCTTGTTTAATTTAAGTGTTTTTTTAAGATTTAGCTTTAATATTACACAATAATGTAAATTAAATTAGTTGTTAAATATTTATGATGAAATTATATCATACAATTTAACTTATTGAAATATATGGAGAATACCTTCAGTTCAAGTGTAAATAAGTTAATATTTAAACATTTAAATAAAGTTATTAATAATGATATTGTGATATGAAATAAAAATTTAGCTTTAATTATAAAATTATAAGCTTTTATAAGTTTAATTTTGAGTATTTTTATTCGTTATTGGTCAATCAATAATAATGGTGATGTCCAATTTAACTCTAGGTTAACCTTATGTAGCGATTAAACCTGATAAAATCCAATTATAAATTAATCTATAAATGATTAAATTAATATAATATAATAGATTACATTATAATTTTTTTAAGTTCTAGCAATTGGTTTAAAGAATTATTTACAGCTTTTAATATTTTTTAAATTGTTGTAATTATAAATTTTAAAAAATAACTTCTAAGATAGCAAGATGAACTTAAACAAATATATTTAAACACTATTTATTTATCTTACAATTAATAAAATGAAACAAATATTAAAAAAATAATATTAAAATTTGTACCAGTTTAATTCCAATTGGCCAACCAATACTTGAAATGTATTTTATTCAAAACTATACTATTTAAATATAAATTTTACAACAATTTTTTAAAACAATTAACATTATAAGAATCACCAGTGTTTGGTCTGAAATTTAAATCAGAAATGAATTTTAGAATTGGTTATGGCAGAAAGGAAAAACATGTGATGAGCCATATAAGCCAATTTTAGGAACGGTTTGATAATTAATCATGAGTCTCATTCTCACGGACGTTAAAGAATTTGTACTAGTCGAAAATGAACTGTGGAAAGAGCAAAAATTGCGAGGAGCATCAGTGTTATCTCTTTAATTAAATGAAATCCATCTCCAATCTGTTGAGAAATGTTAAAGGTGAGAAGGGGACGAACACTTTGTCTTTGATTTTGAAGATTTATAGTTTGATATCAACTTTTTAGTTATCTATCATTTGAAGGAAAATGAGATTTAATTTTTGAGATGTCTGATTATTCTGAGACATAGTTTTGGTCTGAGACATTTAATTATCACATTTTTGAGAAATAACCCTATTTCTTGTTATTCTGTTATTTGATTAAAATGATTTTTATTTCTTGATCTTAAATTGAAAGAAAAGCTTCCAAGAATTTCTGTGTTTGACATTCATTCCATAAGTCCTCATTGAAGAGTAACTGATTTATAAATTGAAATTGAATTTTCGAACGATTTCGATACGGGTTGGGAGAGTAATGACATTGATTTTTAATTCAACGATAACTAAGTCGATAGTCTTAATTTTCCCATTTATAAGTTTGAATTTTAAACGATATTTTGTTGTACATCTCAAACATATTGATCAGAAATATGCTTCTGACATAAGGTGGACTGATGAGCAAGTGTTTACAAGTGTTATGCTTTTGTTATCAGCAATGTAACCAATACTTTTGGCCTATATTCATGAGGGATTTTTGATTGATTTTAAGTTTCTGGTTAAATGGTTTGATTGATAATTTCCTTTGATTGTGTCTGATTGCTCCCTCTGTTCTTCAAGAATATTTTGATCAGGAAGTTTTTTTTGTGCAATCGCTGTGCCAATGGTAATAATTCGATTTTCTAAAATATTTGAAAAATATTTGGGGTTATTGTGAATTGTTGTTAATTGAAGAACATTGAGTGATGGCGGCGATTAGATGAATTATGTTGAGGGTGTTCCTAATTTGTTCCACCACAATTCTTTTTTGAAATAAATCTTCTGGATTGTTTGGAAAAGCGGAGGATAATTTTGTTTTGAAAGGTTTGTTAAAGTCATCGGTTTGAACAATACATTGGGTAAGAGTTCTGTTTTATAAATAGTTTTGAGTTTTTCATCAAGATAAATTTAAGTATTATTTTTCAAACGGCGATAAAATGCGGTATATAGTGGTGTTCTAAAACGTATTTCGATTAGTGTTAGTACTTCAGCTCAAATAATCGTTTGTATATTTGTACCGATATTCTTTGAATAAAAGTTCAAGCTTCGCCTGTAAGATGAGAGCTAAGTTTTACACATTAAATCTGTTTTCAGACAAATCGAGTTCTGTCAAAACAATGGCTTCTAAAATATTTAACTAATTCACGGGTTCTAAACAACCAGTTCCTGAATATTTGTGAAGTGGTTAATTGCGAGAAGCTGCCATCTCATCAACTATTGTATTATCGATTTCTTCCTCATAAGTGTCAGACACTTGAGGAATGCCTAGAGAGTGACTTAGAATACTGTTTGAATTGTCAAAGAGTTGTGTGATTCCCAGACTGAGAAGGTTTTGACTATTTTTTAATTAAATTACAAACAGTGGAAATATTGTAAGGGATCAAAAGGTTTCCCTTCTTTCACTCATATAACTAAACTTATATCCATATCTCAAATCATATTCATTCCTAAAAATTGTGTTCATTTCCTAAAATTATTTATATTGACTTTCAGTCATTTCTCACTCAATGTTTATAATTATAAATAGTATTAAATGAATGTAATTATTAATTATTAGTTAGCCTATGGTTTTACTATCAGTGAGTGAACACGTTTTCTGTAAATTTGTGTTTAAATAAAATCGTTTTGTTTTTGATATAAGAGTTTCTTTGTTTGAGTTTAAGTGGTGTTCAAGACCTGAATACGGCTTCTCTGGGTCTTAATTACGGGGAACAAACCGGTCTAAATATTAAGACCGCAACCATCCGTCGGGAACCAACCGGAAGCGACCTAAAGCACTTGGTCTAAGGTTAGGACTGCTTTCCAAGACTCAACAAATTGGACTCGAACTCAAGACAGCGATATTTTGATCTTCAAATTAAGAGACGGCGACCATTTGGTCATAGACAGTACGTACCAAGGTCTCGGTTAACTCATCTGAAGAGGCCATTACGCACAACAACAACAGTAACGTCGGTCAGATTGACCAAGGTAACATCTGGTCACGTTACATAATATTGAATTTATTAATATCAAAATATATTTTTCCTGTTATTATCTTGCTTTCTCATTATTTATATTATGATGATATTCTAAATGATATATAATGAAATTAATATATAGAAATATAATGAAATTTAATTGGTTCTGCATTGATTTAGGTTAAAAATGGAAGAAAATGCTTGTCCTTATTTTGCACTTACTTTCATTTTAGAAAATACTTATATTTGTCAAAATTACCTGGTCACACTATGGATGAGTTATCCTAATATTTTCACGGACAGCAATTTTTTTTATTTTGTTTTTATTTATTGATAAAAATATTAATATTAAAATAAAACAAAACTATTAAATATTTGTCAATTTTAAGACAATAATAATTTTAAATCAAAATTCCAATAAATATATTTTTTATTTTAAAAACAGTAAATTTTAATTAAAATACTAAAGTATTATATATATTATTTATTCAAGTTAAATAAATGGTCAGATAAAGGAAGTAATAATTTTGAAACAAAAAGCACAAAACATTTTTGAATATCTTTTATATATGATATTTTATCATAGCCTTAAATTTGAATCTTGTTTAAATTAAAACATATATTAATTATATATTAATATATTAATCTTATATTTGGTAAACCTTTATATTTAAAAATTAATATTTACTTAAACAAATGAATGAATTTGGCATAAAATATTTATTAGAGGTTTAAAACTTGATTTTGTAAACAATTCCCAAAAGAATAAGATAAAAAACAAAAGGAAATATAAATAAATTAAATAAAAATTTTTTAAATGAATTTTATTTTCTTCTTCTTCTTTTAAGATCTTGATATCAGTAAGGCAAATATCAAATGATTTTTGTTTTTTCATAATAACGATTTCTGCTAGTTTCATTGAAAACACACAACTAATAGCGATTAGCTAGGATAATAGTTAATTAAAAATTAATCAAATTCATCATTAAAATTATTAAATTTATAATTTATTAAGAACCAACTGATTGAATAAGAATAATTTACATCAGTAAAAACCAAACTTATTATCAGCATATGTTTCTAAAAATTGCATTAGTAGTACACCTCCCGTATAGATTCAATGATTAAAAAAATTTCTTTGAAAATTTTAAAACATTGTTGTGACAATGCTAATGTGTTGGTCACGTGACATTGTTTGTAAACAAACCAAATGTAAACATACCAAATTATTATCTCGTTGTAATCAAAGGAATGTCAAACCTAAGTTGAAACCTAAGATTTAACCTATGTTCCACTTAGTAACACTAGTTTGCCATGCTCATTTTGTGACTCTGTCAAAAGAATGCGCACTAATACTAGTGTAGACCTTTGTAAACTTTGGGAAAATTTTAATGATTTGGACATATTTTAAAGATATATAGAAAATTTTGGATGATATCTACACAAACTATGTGTCCAATAATATGATCCGTAATTTGTATTATTTCTCAATATTGAAATTATTCAATAAATAAAATATAAAATTAAAACAAATGGCTTCCAAATAAGGAATATATTATTTTATTAACTAAATATTAATTATACTACTTGAAACATAGCAAATATTTTTCAAGATAATATTATTGAAAAATAATATAATTAAAATGACTGTAATATTAAGAATATTGAAATTATCAAATAAATTAATTTTTAAATTTAAAATCATTGGAGTAAATATTAAAGAACATGATTTAATAAATCAAAAAGACTACTTTTAAACTAGTCTTTTAAAAAACAAACTTATAAAATGAAACCGAAATTATAAAATTTATTTATTTATTTAAATTAGAATTTTGGGTAAAGTTTCCTGGAAATTTTTTTTATTTATTTTTATTCGCATTAAATTATACAAAATATTATCTGGATAATTTTTGAACAAATAATTTTATATTTATTTAAGTTTAAAAATAGCACATTGTAATTAAGCCAAATATAGGATATATTACCAAGAAGCAAATACTTTCCAAATGAAAAACATTTTGATTAAAAGGAATATCTTGCAGGGATTAAATTGTGCTTTTCCAATATTTGCATGAATTTTCATTAAGTTTAACTTTTATTCAAGCAAAATCAATTTATTTCATTTTGTATTTTATTAAATCTGGAAAATATGATCTTTGTTTAAATGAAAGTAAACCAGAAAAATCTTAAAATTTGAGTAAATTTCTTTATGAAGTTATAAAATATAAATATTGACCAAGATTTAAATATTTAAAAATATAATTAAAAAAATTGAGTTGCAAACATAATTTATTTACTTTAATCAAACAGCACACTATTAATTAAAGTACAATTTTTTTAAAACTGTAATTCTAACATAAAATAGAAATTATAACTTAAATTCATTTTGAGAATATGTAATTGGGGAATGAGGCAATCGGCCGATTATGAGTATATTTTGGGTATTTTAAGTAATTAAAAATAATCTTTATTTCAAATAAATTAATTCAAAATAAAATAAACAAATATTTTATAATTATTTTAATAAAAAGTAATTAATAAATAAAATGTTACATATAAAGAAAAAACTATTCTTTTTGAAAAAAATTAAAAATCATCCAAAATATAGAAAAATGTTAAGAAGATAATAATATTAAAAATAAGGATTCAATTCTAAATCTTTTATAATTGATTTTATGATAATGATAAAAAAATTAATTATTTGATAATTACTAATATTTTTTAAAGTTGAACTAAAAACGAATCCTCATTATAGTTAAAAATATTTTAGTTATGACAGACTTCGTTATAAAGAGGCTACACTGTAATTTTAAATAAAATAGCTTTGTTGTTTAGATTTAAATTAAAATATTTTAAGAAATGTTTAATTAATATTTTAAATATTATTTTAAAAATTATTGCTTTCAAAAGATTTTTAAATATTTTTCTTTATTCATTGCTGAGAATTACTATTTAAAGAATTTCTGAATAAAATGAAAGTATTGTAGAATAACAAAAGAACTACTTTTAACTCATTTATTAAGTTTATTAAAGAAATAAAAATTATTGTACCGAAAACTAATGTCATATGTTTTGAAAAACTCTGTTCTAATATTTCTAAGTTTCGGATTTAAAAATATCGAACTTATATTCTGTTGTTTTGCTAACTTTAATCATTAATTGGATGAACACAAACTTGAAGTTATTTTCAATTATTTGCAAACAAAACCTGTTTCCGTTTCTAATGAAATTGAACCCTATAGTTTACTCCAATTTTTGTTCTATTCATCAATTTTAGGATATTATCCGAAACCATTTATAGAACATTGTTTTGAACAAAACATTTTAGAAAACATTATTATTAAGTCATATAAATATTTATTTAAAAATTATTGAATTTATTTTACATTTAAAAAGAAAACTCTGTACACGATTTTCGCAGTCAATTACTTCTATTGAAAAGGGTAATTAATAAATTTATAGATATATAAAGATGGAGAAAATATTCAGATAAACGTAAATAAATGTAAGTCTAGATCTAAAAACTACTAACCACAGACGAATTGTGGTTTGAATCAGAATATGATTTAAATTAATAATCATTTGCATTAAATTCATTGAAAAAATTCGTATAATGTCCATAAAGATTTATAATTCCCTTTCTTACCATGGTTATAATAAGCAAGGTCCATTGAATAATTAACTTGTCTATAAGCATGATAGTTAGGGTTTTAGAGCCCAATTGTGATTTTAAATTTTCTAATGGTTAAATGAATATTTTAAATGAATTCTTTAATGTTGTAATTTATATTACTTGTTATTAACAATTGGAAAAATAGTCACTATTAATTCATTTTTTATTTTATTATCATAAATACAAAACTCATTTAAAATATAGTTCATTTAATAATTATATGAAAAATAAAA
This sequence comes from Galumna obvia, assembly GCA_034695785.1. Classification (NCBI taxonomy): domain Eukaryota; kingdom Metazoa; phylum Arthropoda; class Arachnida; order Sarcoptiformes; family Galumnidae; genus Galumna; species Galumna obvia. Next base: position 6,117 of record JAQFZM010001952.1, on the reverse strand, counting down.
GTGTCACGTTTACTATACATTGTATCATAGACAAAACTTTATAATGAAAAAAAAGTATTGATTAATTGACCAATTAATTACAAAATTATTTTTTAAAGTTTAAACAAATTAATCGAATTAAATTTATTAGGTTATACATAAGAACCTCAAAAATAAAATGAAAATTATAATGAAAGTTTATAAAAATGTGCAGTATGATTATGATATTTAGAAATTATATGACTAGATTAGCAACTTATTAATAGTTTTAATTAAAAATAAAAGAATCCTGATTAATATCTCCCCTTATATTTATGTATCACTCAGATATGTTACAATGATTAAAGTTTTGATAAATTTTTCCCAAAATATGTAAACAAAACCAAATTTTATAAACTCTTGTGATTTTTATTCTAAACGACATTATTAACCTGCACATTATTAAGAGCTTTCATTATAATCTTAATTATATTTATAAGGTTCAAAGTTATACCTTATTTTACACTTTTAACTGGCTTTAGATTTAATAGAATAAAATGAGAATCAAGTTTTAAAAACTGTAATGTTTAAAATTAATTATAAATAATTTCTTAAAAAGATTTTGAAAGGTTAATCTTTTGGGATAATAGATTTTTTAAATTTTTAATTTTTAAATAAAATTAATTTATTTTACATTTTTAATATCAATTAATTTATATAAAATATTAAAGTAAAATTTATCTTTAATTTAATACTTCAGTTAATTTTATACTAATAGCAGGGCACAGCGAATAACTATAATAAATTATTACCAAGACAGTAATAGAGAGTTTATTTAACTCATAAAACAATTTTTGTTTAAAAAGAAAATGCCCATAAACACCTATAAAACTTCCTATTTTAGGTTTAGCGGCATTTTGAAAATACCCCCTATACCCCCCTCTGTTGCGTTTAAAAGTAGCCAAAAATAGAAATTCCCCCCCCCCCTGTCAAGTTGACCATGACCATCCCTGCCACAAATGTACTTTAAAATGACTTATAGAGTAATTTGAGAAAAACTATGCGTTTAGTTTTAAATTAACCGATTTAATTACTTCCCGAAAATATAATCATAATTTTATTTAAATAAAAATTTAATCTTTAACTTGGTTTATTTATAATTTATAAGCAATATTCAGAATGATAATTTAAAGATTAACAATTATTTATATATTGATTTTAACAGTAATGCGTGATTTGAACTAGAGCCCGAAAATGCAAAAATTCCATACCCAACCCAGACCCAAATTGCAATACCCAAACCCAACCCAAACCCAATGTTCTATACCCAAACCCAACCCGACCCAAACCCAAATAATCCAAACTTTTCTAAGAACAAAAAGAATAGAAATAAAATTCAAATTTTATTAAATTATTGTTTAATTATCATTGGAATAAATTATAACATTTTTAAAATCAAAGTTTTAAAAAATAAAAAGCTATTTATTTACATTATTTGGACCAATAGATGACCTCGGTAAGTGTGAGTCCACTAAAATTTAATTTACGTTAACTCGATAAGTAATGCATTTTATTCCAAACCCGCACCCATTCGGGAACCCATTTTGATACTTTGAGACCCAAACCCAACACAGACCCAATTTGTTTTACCCAAACCCAAGCCAAACCCACATTTTGGTTTGGATAATTGTGGGTTTTGGGGGTTTGGGCCCCCATCTTCGGGCTCTAATTTTAACTTTGATTTTGAATATAAAACAATGTTCATGGTTATTTATAGTTAAACTTAATATGAAAATTTGTTGAGAAAACAATTGTTTGAAAGAGTGCAATTTGATTTATTAGGGTTGCCATATATCCTCCATTCAGTTGGACAGTCCTCCATTTGGAACCTATGTCCTCCGTTTTCTCTAGGGACAAAGGAGTACAATAAAATTCAATGCTTTGAATTTCTCCTTTATTTAGTATATTTTTTTAAAATTTTCATTTAATACTTTAAAAAATAGAAATAATGCAATTAATTAACTGAAAAATTTAAAAAACATGGAGAATCAATAGTGTCAATACTTTTTTTTGAACAAAAACACAACATTTTAATATTAATTTTGAAAAAAAATAATTTGTCTGATTTTTACTTAAATAAACTTAACATTCCCTACAATTAAAATATATGAATCTCCGATTAAATTATTTTTTATAAGACTGTAATTTTTAAAATGAAATAAAATATATAACTTAAATAGTTTTAGAAAGAAGAATTTTTGGTAAAAATAGACAAGACTCTTTTTATTTTCTCAAAATAATTATTTTTATGTTACACTTTTAATATGAAATAAATTCTTTAAAATATTTTTCATTTGAAATTTAATTTTTTTGCATATAAACAAAAACAAGAGAAATTTATAAATTAAATGCAATCTCAAACTTGATTATATTTTTAATTTTAAATTAGTTATATTTCAAATATATTTCCATTTTTCAATAAGCTTGCTCAATAACATTTAACAAAGAAATAATAAAATCAAATAAATTTTTTTAATATATAACACCAATCCAAGAAATTATGTTTTCACAAGGAAAATATAACAAGTTTAGTTTACAAATAAGAATAAGAATTAAATTTGAATTGACCAAGCATATTAAATAAAAATGACTCATATAAAATAGCTTTAAATTTATTCGTTTTAAAGTATGAAAATCAAATGGTGACTCTTATTTTGCAAATATGATCAAGGTAGAACAGTGCACTCTCCCAGTTATGATTTAAAATTTTTAAAATCTCCAAACTATAAAAAATTATTAATTTTTTTAAAATTCGCACTATAATACAATATACTAGTTATTAAACTGAGTCATGATTCATAACTTATTAACACTGCCTCTTATGAACAAATTAATCTATTACTCGTTCTTATATCATAGAATATATTGTATTAACATAAAATCACTAAATTCATGACTCTATTCATATTGACGTCATTTATTATATCCAAGAAAAATTACTTCTATCTTAAACAAGCCTATAATTTATCAAGATCATTATAATTTTTGAATTTTAGAAATAATTGATTAATGTTCAGTAGACATATTGAAATTTAATATTATATCTTGTTAAATTCAATTGGATTATTTATTTATTTTTATTAATAAACTTGTTTAAAATCTTTCAATATAAATTTATAACTACTTTTTAAAATCAACAATCTAATGTTAAAAAAACAACCGATAATTTAAACATTAAATAATTTAAACAAACCGTTAATTTTAACTAAATATGAAATCCAAATCTAATTAAAGTCTATATAAAAGTGATAAGTAAATTTTCAAAAACTAAAAATTAAATTTTCTTTAAATAATTTTATGATTTAATAAAAAAAGATAATGATAATAAATTGTTTAATAAGATGTATAAAAACCAACTATTAAAACATTATGAAATTAATGAAATTATTTTAACTTTAAAAATGGAAGTAATTGAAAGAAAATCTTAAATTATTAATTATTCGTTTTAAAATAAATCTTAAAAAACATTTTATTTTTAAACTAACAAAATAATTTATTTATTTGATAATCTGATATAAATTGAGAATGAAAACTTATTACCAATCATTTAAATAGGTATTCTTTCTTTCAAAAAATAATTTAAACTAACCGATAATTTTAAACAAATAAACAAAACCAACTTATTAAAATTATCATTAGAGCACTGTAAAAGTCTCGATTGTTAAATTTACCTAAAAATATTTAAAAAATTCATTATTTTTTAAAATTAAACTTGAATTTATAATAAGTAAAAAAATTAAGACAGAGAAAGAGACAGAGACTTGTTATAAATTGTAATTTTACTAATAATTTAGAAATTTTGATTTAATTTTATTCTGAAATATAAACTTTTGGACTTCTGAACAAAACAATGATAATTTTTTTGAGATAAATAAAACAATATTCATTTCAACTAAAATTTAATGATTTATATTAATTTAATTTCGTTTAAAATTTAACTTTTATTGGATATACACAAAAAATTACAAATTATATAAAAATTACGATTAACCTATAAATTAGAAGATAACTAATAAAATATTAAACTTTTAAATAGGTTATTCCAAACATGACATCCAAAAGTTCAAACTTCAAAATATTATAAAATATAGAACATTTGTTTATTTAAATCTATAAAATAAATGTTGGGATAGCTATTCAAAAAGTTTATTTTATTGATTTAAATAAGCAAATATTCAATATTTTATTATATTTTGAAGTTTGAACTATTTGATATTATGTTCTCTAGTCAACGACAAACCATTAGTTTGTGAGTAACAATTGATCTTTCATTTAGTGATTGGCATTGTAAAAGGTAACCGAGATTACCGAAACTGTTATCTAAGACCAAACGTTTGTGATTTAAATTAGTTGTGATTAAGTAATACTTTCACTAATTTTATTAATTATTATTCAACACAACTACTAAACTCTAAATTCTAAAAATTAAAGGCCTTATTTTATTTAATTTTTATAAATAATTTTTAGTAAAATATTATTTATTAAAATTAAGAGTTAATAAAAATTTTTATGTAAAACTTTAATGTCTAAGAATAGGTAAAAGGATTTTATTTTGTTTTATCGAATAAATAATTATTTTTTAATATTCTAGTCAATAGAAGTGTAAATATTGAAAAACAACAAAACACGTCTCGATTTAATTTTTATAAAGTTTAAGGGGGGGGAGTATTTTCAGGATTTTTCGTCTCAGGAGGGTATTTTGAAATAACCCCCCTTTAGCCATCTATGATTAAAAGACATTATTAGTAAGCTTTATAAATTAAAATAAATTTCTTAAATAGTTTGTAAATTTATTCATAATTTACAGTCTTTAAATATTTTTAAAATTTTATTAATTAACTTCGTTACTATTGGTTGGGTTGAACCACTAGTCTAACACTCTTAACAAATAAATCTAAACTTTTATTTTTCACAACATTTACGTAGTAAAGTGTAGTATATGTAATCGTTTTGCACCCACCCGCCTACCCTTCCCCCCGCTAGTGGATTGCAGCGAATAAAATTTTTTCACTCAAAGTACCCAATTTTCAGTCCCATCCATTTTTTAAAAGGCTTAAACCATCCATTCTATAGGCCCAACCACCCATTATATAGGCTCATTCACCCTTTATACAGACTGACCCACCCATTGAACAGGCCCAACCATCCATTCTATAAACCCACCCACCCCTTATATAGGCTCATTCACCCGTTATACAGACTGACAAACCCATTAAACAAGCCCAACCATCCACACTACAGACCAACCCACCCCTTATACAGGCCCAATCATCCATACTACAGGCCAACCCACACCTTATACAGGCCCAACCATCCATACTACAGGCCAACCCACACCTTATACAGGCCCAACCATCCACTCGACAGGTCAACCCACCCCTTATACAGGCTCATCCAACCGTTATACAGACCGACCCACTCATCAAACAGGCTCAACCATCCACTCTATAGGCCCACCCATCTCTTATATGGGCTCATCCACCCGTTATACAGATCGACCCACTCATCAAACAGGCTCAACCATCCACTCTATAGGCCCACCCACCTCTTATATAGGCTCATCCTACCGAAATACAGACCGACCCACCCATTAAACAGGCTAAACCATCCACACTACAGGCCAACCCACCCCTTATACAGGCCCAACCATCCACACTATAGGACTTCCACCCATTATACTAGCTCATCCTCCCATTATACAGACCGGCCCACCCATTAAAACAGGCTCAACCATATACTAAACCCGTCGACCCACCCATCATACAGGCTCACCCACCCATTCTAATGTTCAACCTACCCTTTTAACAGGCCTAACCATCCACTCTATAGGCATCAACAATCATTGAACAGGCCCAATCACCAATTCTAAAGGCCTTATCACCAAATATTCAGGCACCCGCAACCATTAAAAGATAGCCACCCACTAAACATGCCTACAATTCTATTCTACAGGCCTAACACTTATCCTTCATGCCTAGCCATTAATGTTGCCAACTGTCCTTGATTTCCAGGATACCCTTTTTTTGCAGGAAATTTTAGAAAGTATTAAAGTCTATTAATAATACATTAATTTTCTTTGTCATCCTTGATTTCTCCTTT
>JAQFZM010001951.1:0-15565 GCA_034695785.1 Galumna obvia | reverse complement strand
TGATTTATAAAATTTTCAATTTTGAGATATGCTCGTAAATGTAGTGGATATTGGTTTGACCCCAAACCTTGTTTTTATAAATAATTAAAAAAGATATACCATTCTTTAAAGTTATATTCTATTTCAATCATAATTCATTTATAATAATTAATTCATATAATAATAAGAAAAATTGTTTAATTGGTTCCACTGATTCTCTAATTGAGTTAATCCACAAATTGTGGATTAAATCTGTTTCAATACAACACATTTTCAATTAAAGTTTAATAATTAGTAAATAGTTTTAAAATATTTGGTTTGAAATCATTTTGGATTTTTAAATCTTTTTTTTCAATTCAATTGAAATTTTTAAAGAAAAAGTTAATTTCAATAAACTTTGTTTGAGATGAGCTTTAAGTCAATATTAATAAACTAATGATATTTTGATATTCTATTCATTATTATTAAGTAATTAATTGTATATCAAAAGCAGTTTTCATCTGTGGATTAACAGTCAGTGTATAATCGATTACATATTTGTTGACAAACGAATAGATTTCAGTCTCAAACCATTTGATCCGATAGTCTTCGATGTGTTTATCCTTAACTGCTTTGAAGTAGAGATTCAAATGTTCTAAATGTACGAACTCTTGATTTAGACCACAACAGGACCTGTAGTGGTATAACAAGACTTGGCTGTCATCTAACTCTTGTGAATAATAATTAGGTTTAGTTATGGTCACTCTATGAATCAATGTATCGATGACTGTGTCGGGTCTGAGAACAATGATTTTAGATCTGTCGCCCGAACGCCAATAATATGTTTGGATCCTATTATGACTTAAAATTAGTGGAAAATTGTGATGACTTTGAAATTCATGGCATAAGAATCTATTGTTAATAACGAGTGAAGATATCCTCTTATCTCTCATTTTCTCCTCTATTATTGATTGAATACTTGTTTTCTTTTCCTGTATTACAATGAACTCATCGATGTCAACAAATATGATAGGTGAATTAGAAAACCTTAGTAGACAGTCGTGCATCGCTGCCCTCTGACCCAATGCGTGTATTGAATACTCATATATTGATAGTTTCCAAGGTAATATTTCAACAAAATCTAAGTTGGTTAGGAAAGCCTTTAGTTTCTTATCAATATGAAGGTCATAGAATATGAACTTGCTAATTTTGTTAGCTCTATAATAAGCGAGGAATTCAACAATTGAAGACATCATATGCTCGGAATCAAAAACTGGTCGAATGCAAACAACAGTTTCTAATGAAGAGTCATTCATATGATATGTCTTTGCCTTCAATACAGGTATTGATGGTTGAAATAATGAATCGTTTCCTACACTAAGTTTTACATAACTCATGATTGAATGGTATTGACGAGGAAGAGGACACTTGATCTCAGAGGCAGCATATCTTCTGTCACCGAATTTGTTTTCGTTGAGCACTCGGAGTGATGCCAATGAACTGAATTTGATGGAAGAGTTGATGAATCTGTGGAAATGGCATTGAATTCTACTCCGCTTTTGTGACCACAAGTCCTGATCCACGAGTGATGTAATCCTGACTTCAGAGTCTTTGAATAAAAAGGCGGAATAAATACTTATTCTTTGATTTATAATTGGACTCCATTTTGGATTAGTTGAAAGACGCGAATCATTTGTCACAAATGTTTTCAATTTGATCTCATTATAGATCAATAGATTTACGCAATTATTTTCTTCTATGAAATCACGTGATATAAACGCAATTATTGTTAAAAATCCGAGAATTGAATAAATAATTAATAGAAGTTTTCGTCTGACTTTTATCGTTAAAAACATACTTAAAATGATTTCACTTAATTGAAAGCCATTGATAGCCAAGTCTTTACTTTTTTATTATCTTTTCATTTGATTGTCTTATAAGAAATCTTCCCCATTTTAATTAATTGTGATGGCCAAGGTTATTTCACATAAATCAATTAACTCAAATAATCCAGAATATGAACAAATATTCGATAGTCTTTTGAATTTTGAAAAAATAATTTTTCTGTAATATTTATCAGAAGTTGCATTTTATATTTGATATCCATAAGTCACCATGTTCATCTTTATTAAAACAATCAATTCATTAAAATTTGATTAATTTTAAACTAAATTGAAAATGATTGTTAAATGGGTCACAAAGATATCTTGCTCATTTAAGAAAATTATCAGATAATAAGAATATAATTTTTTATTGACTAACAATAAATGTTATCACTTTAATTATATTCAGATTTAGTAAAAACAAATCAACGATTGTTTGATATAATTTGCAATCTGACAAATAGTACTTATTTTAGTACCTATTATTTTCCTATATTTAGTCCTATCCTAAGATATAATTAATTGTTTTCAGTGATGTTTTTCTAATCGCTTATCACTTGATACAACTCAAAAGTTGTTTTGATAATGTTCTAAATAATTAACTAAATTATGATTTAAGAATTGCAATTTACAACATTATTTCACATAATATGGAAATAATGTTTAGTCTTTAGTTACAAATTGTTTTTAATTCTTTGAGAGAAGACATAACTTTTAAATAGTTTGAGAGAATTTAAATATATTTTTATTTAAGATTAGCATCTTGTTAAATCTCAAAATATTAATATAATTTTTAATTTTAATATATAAATAAATGGCGTAATATATAGTGTTGATAGTTTAGTATCAAAAAATTATCAAGCTATTCTGAAATTGAATTGAATAATCAAAAAACTTACCTCAAATTCTTAGTTCTTTTATAGTATAGATATTAAAAATCTGATAAGTATTTCATTAGTATTCATAAGTATTGATTGAAGAATTAACTTGCTTTTTTAAAATATGAATTAACACTTATTCATTGAACAAGATACATTATTGTAAATCAATTTAAGACAATACGCCTTCAAATGGAGTAACCACACAATAATTACATTATTTTAAGATATAAATGAAATGCTCTCCATATGAGGCAATTTATCAGCAATTTATTGATGATAAGGTAAAGTAGCTTCAATTAATTAATTATAGATGAGCAAGGTGTTATACATGTTTTACTTAATTGATAAAATGTTGTTATTTACTAGATTTATCTAAATTAAAATTTTGAGAACAATAATCTTGCTTACTAAAAGTTATTCAACATGATTTCAAATGCATTTATAAAGACCAAGTTGATTAATATTCAAAAACTCATAATTTTTCAGTTATTTAAAGTTAAAAAATATTGATTTCATATACTCTTGAAATTATCTATAAATAACTACTTATTATTACTAATTAATTGCATAAATAAGTGTAAATCAGAAGTAATGTCTTTTCCTTTTTAAGATAATTGAGAAGAGACACATCCTATGAATCATTTGTATCCGATATCAGAACTGTAATTCTATATAAGCATTAAAAAATGCACATGATAAAATGCTCCAGTTACATTTTATTGTGCGAATACCATTCAAGGCTTTTCTAGGAATCCCTAACATTAACTAAATGTTAATTTTTGAAAATCATATTTAATATAAAATTATTATTTAATATCTAATTAATTAATTAACCAGATAAATTTATTTAACTAATGTTTAGGATTTTATTAATTCTATTGATTTGAACAATTATTAGCGAGAATTTAAGTGAAATAAATTTAATAATACTTATGTTTTTTAGTAATTTGATAAATCCATTAATTATAACATAAAATGAGTTATTTATTTAATCATTAATTAACTAATTTTAATAATTTTAATTTATTCTATTCTCTAAAATTAATATTTAAAAATAAGTTATTTTGATTTCATTTAATATTTTTTTATTCAAATCAATTTTAAGTATTTTTCGTCATTTATTGTAAGGTTTTATTAATTAAATTAAATTAAATAAATTAATATACATTTTAATAGTTTATTAAAAGCGAATAAAATAATGTAATAATGAAAATATTGACATTTAATTCTCTATTTTCAATATTCTTATTGTTTTTTGTTTCATTTTACCTTGAAACAAAATCAGCCAAATATGTTAAAGATGCTAGTAATAATAATTTAAATGAAAATAAAGAAGAAAATAAAGATGGTAATAATCAAAGCCAGGTAAGTCAAATAGAATTAGGTTAATCATAACAAAGAATATTATTAAATATTGAGCAAGGTTATGACTATTTTATATATATTTCAGTATTTCCAGGAATTGTATGAAAAGCCCAAGGTAGAATACGTTATTTTTTATTAAAAATATTTACACAAGTTCAAATTATAGAGATCATTTAATAGCTTGATACAATATTTGAGAGATTTAAGGGAAAAAAGAAAGACTTCATATGTTTTGAACATTGAGATGAAGGCGTGGATCAAATTTGCATTGACCAAGGTTAATGCAGACAATCAGGACAAAAATGAATCAAATCATACAAATCATACAAATAATACAAATAATGAGGAAAATAATGGCGAAGACGAGACCACTACTCATATGCCGAATAAAAATGAAACCAAAAAATTTGTTTATAACAATACAGTGTTTATAGAGCTGTGCAACGATCCGGTCTTCACAACTGTGGACTCAAATCTTGACGGATCAGAAATACTTATTTTTAAAAACGATAAGTTCTATGTTATGGAAGGTTAACATAATTTTGCACAGAATTTCATTATATTTAAAAATTTTGTTAAAATTTTTTCTTTAATACTATAAGATCTTAGGTATGGCTCTGGAAAACTAGTGGCCAGTGGTCTGACCCGTGAATTGTTGCCTAAATTTGATTCAAATAAGTTGGCGTCAATAGTTACTATAATAGAGGGACCGATGAGAGGATATATTTTTGCTTTTTATAAGAATCAGGAGAGGGCCGGATGGGCTCCCGTCGGCTCTTTCAGCGTCAAACACAACAATGAAATAAAAAAGAGTTCTGTCGGCACTTTACCCAAAAATGGATTTCAAACAGCACTTCATAATAGAGATATAAATAATCCGCTTTTAATTGGAATAAATGGAGAAATGGTTGTCATAATTAAAAAAAGAATATATAAATGAATGAATGTCTTCTCATTTAAAGGTTTATTACTATAAAATAGAGAAAAATTCCATAATAAAAGTCAAAGAAATAACAAACGATAAAAGCGATGAAAAGTTTCCGCCCAGAATTACGGCCGCCTTTTCGATGCCTAACGGTTATGTTTATCTCTTTCGTGACAAACAGTACTGCGTTCGTGAATTAAAATATGATGTCCAGAATAATGGAAATAAGGAATATGTAAGTAAAGTACTTTGGTAACTACCAAGATTATTAACTCTTTATACATCTCATCGATGTCGTGTTTAAATAAATTTCTTAAAAAGTACTAGTTTAATTAAATAAATAATCTTTTAAACATTTTTAGTGTGACATATGGTTAGACAGTAGATTATTCCTGGGATGTTATGGTCAATACCCGCCCCCCTATAGTATGGAAGCAGAAAATTTAAGTTTATTTAATGAGAGGGTTGAAAAAACATCCCAACAATTCTGCAATAGTTTAGATAATCTGAAACTGGGATTATCTATAGACAGACACACAGTTATGGCATTCAGTGAAAACAAGTATTGGAAAGTCGAACACTTCCCACAAAAGCCCAAAATCGAGGAAAAGAATTGGCCCTCAAATAAATGGAAAGAAATTGAGACAAACTTCGATGCTTTTATGGTTGTATCCGAAGGTAAATCATTGAGAGGTAATCTTTTTGTCTTCAAAAATGAAAAATACAAACAATGGTCCGACAAAAACAAATTACTTAAAAAGAATGAGAAAATTGAAAAATTCAATGCAATTATACATAACTCGGATGTCGTCAATCCAATGGCTGTCGCTTTCAATAAGAACTTGGTAAATATTTTTATATATTCTGTGAAGTAAAATAGTATCGATTAAAGTTTAAGCTATAATTTTATAATAATTAAAATTTAAATAACATTTAATTACAGGTCTATTATTACAGCACAAACTTTAATGAAATAAAACTCATTAAAACAGTTAATTATAACGAAAGTAACGAAAACTGGCCAAAACATATTACCACCGGATTTACAATAAATTCACACAATATTTATATATTCAAAGGGAATAAATACTGTTTAAGACAATGGGAGTGTTCCGACAAAACTACTAATTGTGTGAGTCTTTATAATTAATGTCGATTTATATTTAGAAATACCCTGATGATAAACTTGCTTTTATTTAGTGCAAGAATTGGCTAGATGCCAGCAAACTTTTCCATTGCTCAGAGGAGAATGATAGTTCAACTGAATCATCAAACTGAACTTTATAGTTTTTGATTGAGTTATTTTAATCATGCAAACAATTATCATAGAATTTCTATGAGTAGACAATATATACATAAAATTCGTAATATTTTTCTTTGAATTAAATAAAGTAATTAAAAGGGTTTAAAAGTGATTCGTCATTATTATAATACCATTAACTTACAGTCATAGCATTTTTACGTGTCGGGTGACTTTAGCCTGTATTTCCTTTAATATTTAAGAGAATCAAATTATTTTTAAACCCCAACTATAGTTTTGTCCTAATTTTAAGAAATTTAAAAATTTTTCAATTACCTAGCTTATTTATTGAATAATTCATCATTTTATTATATTTGGTTTTTTGTGAAAGTTTTCAAATTTTATTTCTACTTTCTTAAATTTTTACAAAATAGATAAAAATTGAGCCGACACGTGTATTTTTGTTTTTCAAAATATTTAGTATTATAGAAAGTTTGTTCAGTGAATTCAATAATGAAATATTTCACCCCTCTCTGACTAAAACTTCATCACTGGATATAATAAACTCATAAAATATGGATGACATAAGTTATAGATATTATACAAATGACAAATGTTGGTGAATTAACTTGTTCAAAGGAAACTTTTCTCTGAATATTGAGAAATGTTTCTCAGTTTACGATGAGGTCCATTCAATTTTTCTAAAGAAATATTTCCACAATTATTTCTAAAAATATTTCTCTAAATTATATTTCTATAAATATGTATTTTTTTTAATTTTACAAATTATTTTATTTTATTTTTTTCTCATTTTTACAAATTTTTAAATGCATTTTTAAGTAATTATTTAAAATAAATAGAATTTTTAAATAAACTAATTTATAAAATAAATAAAATTATAAAAATATTATTAAATATTTTTACATAAATTAAAATAAATTTAAGTGACAACTCTTTATTAGTTTAACACAAAGTCCTACTGACGTAAACATTTAGCTTGCTACTTTTTATCTCTTATTGAACATTCTATTTACTTCATGAGTAATATATTTATAACTTTGATAGTAATTATAATTTTTAAAAGTACTTTGTTAATTCAAATTGATTTTCCAAATATGAAACAACATTTTAATTATTTTATACTTTAAAAACTTATTATTAAATAAATTATTTGAATTACTTTTAATTATTATATTTTATTATTTAAATAATAATAATAATAATGCAATCACTCAACCAATTTACAAGTTAAGCAATTGATTAGCTTGGTAAATAATATTTAAGTATCAAATTGCAAATATTAAATATGGAGGTCTTGTTTAATATAGAAAACAATTATTAGTTTAAACGATGAAAATTAGTTTAATTTTAGTGATTATTTTCTTAATGAGCAAGGCATGTTGCCATGCTAAATTTATGGAATCAATAATCGACACTTCGATATCATTCTTGGAAAATGTTCGTAGATCATATCACAAAAGAGTTATTGTAGATGACGTAAGTTCTAAAAATAAATTGAAAATATTTTCAAAATTCATTCCTAAAATTAATGAGAGAAAAGTGTTGAGTGGAGACAAATACTTAAAACTTATTGGCGACGGTTCCACATATGTTAGGGTTAAACGAAATAAGAGTATTGATGGCGAACTCTCTTATCATATTGTCGATGACTTCATACTAATTACTGTAATTCAATTTAAATAAACATAACTTGGTCTTAATTTTACAAATTTTCTTTTTTTCTACCAGGTTTAGATTTCCAGACCACCGATTTTATTTAGCAAAATTATTACCTAGTTAAATCTTTATATATTTAAGTGACGTTTATTTTATAGGACAAAAAACAAACTGGTGGCAAAAATAAAAGACCAAGTTACACTGATAATTATTATGATAAAGTAATTTTATGTTAATCAATTACCTTATTAATTCTTTCTGATTTATTAGGGTATTTAACATTCAAGTTTAAAAAGTGAACTGCTCAAATTGTTTCTAGATAAAAAGCCACTTTCAGAAGAAGAAGAAGCAACTACAACACCTAGTTCATTTGAAAAAGATAATTCAAAAATTACATTTGCACCCAAGAGTACGTATCCGACTGACCAAGATAAACTTTATCCTTCAAACAAAGATGGAACGTATGGGGTTGTCATACAAATGTCTATCGAAGCAAAATCGCTGTTCGCCCGACCCCGGGGTAAAGAGGTATGAGTTTTGAGTTATGGCCACCATTCCGAAAAAGTATATAATAATTTATATGATAGATAGTTTTCTAACAAATAAGTTTGCATTTTATTGACCTTTCATGTATTTATATACTAAAGGCTAATATGGAGTAGTAATAACTCTGAATACATTGAAACACATATTTATGAATCATCTGAAACTTTTTTTCTATGAATAATGTTTTCTTTAAATTTACCCTAAATAATGAAAAGCTTATACTTATATATTTACTCTTGGACATTTTCTATTGGTAGTCTCACCATGTTTCATTTGGAAGCTTATCTTCTTATAGAAATTCCTATTCCTGGTTATGACTCATAACTTTTGAGTTAACACTCAACTGATTGCTAGTCTATAAAAATTCTATTCATTTATGGGTTATTTATTTTTTGAATATAAAAATATAAGCATCAATCGGAATGTCTATATGCTAAAATATATGAAAAATAGCTTGCTTAAAAGTATGTGTAAAATTATTTTGACATTTTATGCATTTTAATACTAAAGGTTAGTAGATTAGAAATCACCCTGATTATATTGCAACAGATATTTATAAATCACCTCAAAAATTGTTTCTATGAATAATGTTTTCTAAAAATTGAACCTAAATAATGACAAGCTTATATTTATATATGTACACTTACACATTTTCTATGGGTAGTCTTAGCACGTTTCAAATGAAAGCTTATCTGGCCATAGAAATTCCAATTCCTGAATATAACATGTTGTTAATTTTGAACTTACAAAAATATTTTAAAAATATACTCCTTGTTAAATAAATTATTCTAACTTGTCTTCATTTAATCCAATTATATCTAGGTATTCTATTTTCATAAAGAAGGAAAAGATATTATTTTTACGAATGTAATGATTCCAATCAAAAATAATGAGAAAAAATTACCGCCAGATATTAATTCATTATTCAAGGGTAATTTTGATCTTGCTATTTCTATTTTATTTACTAAAGTCTATTTAATTAACTGAAAGGACCGGACGGTCTCTATTACTTCATAAGAGAGGACGCCTACTGTCGACGACCTTTAAATGTGTCGGGCATTGGATTAGATCCACCGGATTATGTAAATGATCAAGGATATTCACTCTTGATAATGATATTAACTCATTAATTGATTGGAATATAGTGTCCCGAAGGGGGTGACCTCAGAGAACTTATGGGTTGTAATATAAGGTTTTATCCGCCAGAAGTCGATGATTTGTGTAATAATCCAATGCTGGATCACTCTATTTTGGCACCCGATAATGAAACGGTCTGGTTAATTAGAGGCAAGGACATTTGGCATTTGCACGGTTTGCCTAATAATCCAAAAGCGGCCCCTTCTAAATGTAATATGACCAAGTACGGAGACGCCACTAAGATCTGGAAAAAGTTTAACCCAAAAGCAGACGCCCTCTTTCTTTTGGAAGGTTGTTTTATTTGTGCTAGATTGTTTAGTTTCAATTTACATATTTTTCTCTTAGAACCGAATAAGAAACCAGTTTTAGTTCAGTTCTATAGACATAAGTTCACAATTTGGGACTTCAAAGGAGGAAACCCTCTGTTTGAGTCATTCATAAAAGAGACGCCACTCAATGAGAATAAGTACACAAACAAAATGTTTACCGAAAAGCCGGCAGAAGTGGCGCCCATAGAGACTATGAATGTACCTCAAAATGAAATTGTTTATACCCAGAAAGAATTCCTGGATCTATGCACTGACCCATTTATAGACTCGGCTGATTCCAACCTTGAAGGTACTGAAGTGTATATCTTCAAAGATGACAACTATTACATTATAGAAGGTTATCCATTAGATTTTTCTTATTTTTTATTAATATCTCTCATCTCTTGAATAGTAATTGATATTAATTTTATTGAATTAAAAATAAGGTATAAAAGAGAAAAGTATTGGTAAATTGACCAAGTATGGAAAAGCAAAAGACTTGTTCGAGAAGTTTACCCGAAATTCTTCAGCAGTTATGATGTGCAAAGAAGGCAGGAATAGGGGATATTTCTATGAATTTAATTTGTTCGTCGAAGAAAAGAGTAAATTTTAAATATTATATATATTTTATGACACAATTTATATTTTTATAAAAGAAAATCATTGAAATGATACTCAAATTTAATATAATTATTATAAAATTAATATAAATAAAGTAAATCTAAATTGTGATAATTGGCTATAAATTTATTATTTTTTATTTTATTAGATAGAGGAAGACCTCATACAAAATTCACTACCTGGGATATAGATAGGAAAACAACCACGATTAATGAAGTGTGGATAGATCCTTCTTCCTCTGGATTGATGGCAGCCTTTCATAATAGGAATGTTACCGATCCCGTTATGATAGCACTCAAAGATGACGAAGTGAGTTATCAATAAAAAAATACCTTTTGCACGATAAGTTTCATTGTTAACTCAACAGGTTTATTACTATTCTACGATTGCCGACACTTTTGCTCCAAAACGTCGTTCAGTGAAACATTATGAGAGTCAGGAAAAGTTTCCGAATGGAGTGACGGCTGCCTTTGCACTTCCCAATCAATTAATTTATTTATTCAAAGCAAAACACTATTGCGTTCGGGAACTCTTTTACAATCAAAACCCTCCCTATGTATGACTGACCCCAAAGTTAAGATAAATAGAGGTCAGACTTTTATTTAAATTTCATTTCTATTAGTGTCCGGAATGGCGCGACTCAAGAGAACTGTTTGGCTGTTATGGAGAAAATGTAAAGAAAACGACATCACCGGAGAAAAAAAGTAACGATTTTAAAGCTATGAAAGACCTGTGCTCTGATCTAAACATAGACGATGCGGACAGAGGCTGGCAAAGGGAAGACATGATTTATGTTTGGCGAAAGGATAAGTTCTGGGTTTTGGTTGACTTTCCTCACACTCCACGAGTCATCGAATCGGGACTAACAGCTGAACGATGGGAAGGATTTTCTGATAGTCCAGACGCTGTTGCTATTATTCAGGAAGGTCATTTATCAAATTTATAATATTATTTCTTATCTTGGTTATCATATCAGGTAAATTGCGTAGAGGTTGGTTTTATGCTATGTATGGCGGCTATTGGTCCAGTTGGTATCCAGATAGAAAACCTTGGGTGGGGTATAAGACTTGGTGGGGACAACCCTCTGATTCGAAAAATTTTGGAGCAATGATGCGTAAGTCTAATAATAATTGAACTTGATCATTCAATTAATACAACAATTCTTATATTCCAGACAACGGAAACATCAAAAACCCATTAGTTTTGGGTTTTGAAGAAAAGAAAGTATTTATATCTTTTAAAATATAAAACAATTGAATAAATATTTGTGTCTGACTTAAGGTTCACTACTATATGTCCAACGGTTCGATCCTTACTAATGACGGCAGTAATTATTTGAGGGAAACTAAAGAGAACTGGCCCTCAGATATAACGTCAGCCTTTAGAATGGAAGACAATATGGTTTACCTCTTTAGAAGACATAAATATTGTTATCGTGAGTGGAACTGTTCTGATAAGACATCCAATTGTGTCAGTCTATTATAATCTGATAAATATCTCAAAGAAGTGATAATTTAATTGTTTTCTTAGTGTCCAAAATGGAAAGAAGTCAATGAATTGTTTAAATGCAATCTTTTTCACGAATATTCCATCAATAAAATAGATGATGAAACTAAGCAAGGTGATAAAGATGATAATAAAAAGATAACAAAAGAAGAAATGGAATCCAGTGAAGTTATGACCACTGAAGAAATGACAACTGAATACAAAAAGATTACAACAAAAAGAACACGAAAAAAAGCCCGAAAACCCTACGAAATACTTCCTACACCTAAAACTCGTGTATCAACTCGAGCTTCTCCCAAGTACTATCAATCACTACCTAGCAACTTCGTCGATAGCGATAAGTCAATCAATGAATTCGAAACGACGAAATCCAAAACGACTGAATCGCAAACCACTGAATCGCAAACCACTGAATCTCAAACCACTGAATCGCAAACCACTGAATCTCAAACCACTGAATCGCAAACCATTGATTCCCAAACAACTGATTCCCAAACCATTGATTCCCAAACAACTGATTCCCAAACCATTGATTCCCAAACAACTGATTCCCAAACAACTGATTCCCAAACAACTGATTCCCAAACAACTGATTCCCAAACAACTGAGTCTAAAAAAACTGAATCCGAAGAAAATAAAGAGTGACAACAAGTTATAATTTTGGAGAGTATTTAATTTATAGCTATATTTTAATTTATTAAATATAATTTTAAATATTTTGTTAATCCAATAAATTTTGTAATTAAATATTAATTAGAAGTATACATGGTACTTTTGATTTTTTATAAAATATTTGTAATTTTAATAAAATAATAATATAATACTTTTATATAAATAAAGAAAAAGTTTAATAAAGTTTACTAGAATTCAAAATAAATTGTCCTTGTTTTGTTTATAATTGTGTCCAAGGCTTTATCATTAGGACTATAATGAAAGCTTTTTAGAATGTACATGGTAATGAATAAGTTGATGTGTCAAACGATTATTAAACATTTAATTAGTAATTATTAAAGTATGAGTCATTCTGCATGACAAATTACCATGATTAAATTTAATTTCTCAACAGATATTTATGAATATTTCAAAAATATGTTTCAATTACTAATGTTTTGTTAAAAATAAATTTCAAAATACAAACTTTGCAACAAATTCAATGATTTTATAATTAATTATTTAACATCCTTGTTAATTTTACTAATTTTGAAGATTTAATCCTTAAATTCATTATAAAAATCCAGACACGGGTTGATAACACTTAAAACAACCTAATTCACTTATGAAATTAAATGTATAACTTGGAGTATATTTCACCTATAATTTTAGAAAAAAATATAATTTTATAAAATTATATTTTTGTCAAAAATATATGAAATAGAATATTTTAATAACAAATTAGAATAAGAGCAAGGTATTTTATAAACACCTTTAAATTATTTTAAAGTAAATTTATTAAGCTAGATGTTATATCATTATAAATATTTATCAAGTTCACTGCCCTATAAGACAGGTTAAAGAACTAATAAAATGCTTTAAAAGGGAGCCATAAATTTAATGAAATGATTATTAGAAACTTGACTTTTGGTCATTTTCTCAATAAAAAGAGAAAAATATTTGAAAAGATATGAATTTAATTTATAAAAAAAAACTAAACTCGTTTTAAACGAGAAAGTTTTGCTTAAGAATTTGGGATATAAATAGAGTTTAATCAAAACAAAATTTAATTCCTTTGAAAGTGTTTAACAAAATTATATTCTTTAATTCAATTTAAAATCCAAACCCAAAGTCATGAATAAATTAATATTTATTCCATTAATTTGTATAATAAGTGAAAGTTTTGTTAAATCATTAAATTCTGAATTGAATTTCGTTCAGAACTCGAATAAACTTTCATTAAAACTATTAAATGTTTTGCCTAAAAATGAGAATAACTTTTATTCGCCGTTAAGTATCACATATGCATTGTATGCCCTATTGAACGGTGCAAACGGTCTGACAGAGGCTGAGCTCAGGACTCTTTTGGAAATTGAATCAAATGGTAAATAAAATATTATATTCAATGTTTAATATATTTAATATACTTTACAGAACCCCTTCAGTCAATCAATAATGATATCAAAAGAACACTGGATTTGATTCGTAACAAAAATATCAATGAAGTGGTGGTTCGCTTCTCAAATCTATTGTCTCTTTCAAATGCCTTCAAATTAAGCCAAATCTATGAAAATACAATTAGAGAAGACTTCAACTCTAGTGTTGAATCCGTAGACTTTGTAAACAACGCCTCTAATATTACCGATGATATCAATAACTGGGTTAAAGAACAAACGAATGGAAATATTCCTAAACTTTACAAGAGCTTATCCGAAGATTCAGTTTTTGTTATCACTAATGCTTTATTTCTGAGCGCCAAATGGAAAGAGACTTTCAATAACTACACATATGATGACAAGTTCTTCGGCTTAAAGAACATCACAAATGTTGAAATGATGAGTAACTCAAATGCCTATAAATCTACTGAAATCTCTGAACTCAACACAACTCTAATTGATTTGCCATTTGTTGAGGAAAGCAATCTATCCATGATTATAGTGAGTAATATATCTTGATTGTTTTCGATATAATAAATAAAATATCTAATAATCATAAATATCTTAATTGTTCTTGTTAATTATAGCTCTTCCCAAAAGAAAGGAATGGTTTAAACAAAATGATCGCTGGTTTAGACATTCAAACATTGAATAATGGGTTGAATCGGTTATCAAATAATGAGAAATATTTAAGAATTTCGTTACCAAAATTTCAATTGAAATCGGGTAAAGAACTATGATTTTGGTATCTATATAATCTTGCTAATGTTATTTCCTAGATTATGATTTGAAAACATATTTAAGTAGTTTAGGAGTGAAGTCTGTGTTTACAGATGAAGCGGACCTCTCAAGAGTGAGTGCATCCAATAATATAAAAGTGTCGGAAGCGGTCCATAAGGCTGTCATTAAAGTAAAACAGTCCGGCATCGAAGCGGCCGCAGCCACGGGTATAGTCAGTGTTATAAAGATAGGAGTCATGGGACCGCATATCACTATAAACCATCCTTTCTTATTTTTAATTCGTGACACTCAGTCTGGTTTAGTGCTGTTCACCGGACAGGTTTGCGATATTTAATCTACAGGTAATGGAACTAAACTGAATGACAAACATTGATATAATGGTCTGATTTATATTTTAATAATTTATTCATATTTTAATTTTTTTAATATTTTTTTAAATTTTTTTTTATTAATATTAAATTAAATTAAAAATTGATTAAACTTATTGTTTTAACTGGAAATGCATTCAACTAAAACTGGTAGCCTATGCATAGAGTCATTTGAATACAGTCTTTTGTATATTGTATACACTGTACTCTATATGATGTACTCTATTATAGAGTCTATAGCAAGTCTGCCCAAATGGTCACTTTTTAGCCACTTTTAGTGCGTATGCAATGTGACGTTTGCTAGCTCATTAAACCTATTCAT
>JAQFZM010001950.1:0-15568 GCA_034695785.1 Galumna obvia | reverse complement strand
TTAAATTTAGGACAACAAATGTAATGCCTACAAATATCCTTTTTCTTTGAAAATTTTGGTACAAAATCTAATATAATTGTATTAAATTAAAAGTTTATACAAAAAAAATATTTTAATTGTAAAATAATTAATATAGAAATTTTCACAATATTTAAAACTAACAATTCAATTGAGATTCCAATTATACAATTCTGAGTTTAACATCACAATATTTGATAATTATAATGATTATGTTTTTAAGCCTCAGACCAAGATAAATTGAAAATTTTTCATATTAACATAATTATTTTACTTTAAATTATTTATTTATTTTTATAATTAGTAAATTGTGCAAGTATAACTTGCAGAACACAATTAAATTGACCACATTACGTATGGTATAGTTCGACAGTTTCGGCTAATAATGTTTAGCCTTCTTCAGGAGAGACACAAATAATTGTCTCACTTTTTGTTTCCATACGATGAGTACAGGATTGGAATAGGAATATGAAATATAATATGCAGAGTTTGAGCCCAGATACATTTAAAGGTTAGAAAGAGTTCAATTTCAGCAATTGTTTATTTTTTGAAATACATAAATTTCTAGCAAGTGTATTGCTTGCAACAGAAAACCGGCCAAAAAGCTGGTTTTCTATTTTATACAATTATAGGAAACTTTTTTTTTAAATATTTTTATAAATAAAAAGAAAAGTTCTAGGATTTTATGATAGGAATATGAAATCTAATATAAGTACTTTTGCAGAGTATGAGCCCAGATACATTTAAAGGTTAGAAAGTTCTGTCGCAAGCAGTACACTTTCTAGAAATTTATGTATTTCAAAAAAATAAACAATTGCTGAAATTGAACTCTTTCTAACCTTTAAATGTGTCTGGGCTCAAACTCTGCATAAGTGCTTATATTAGATTTCATATTCCTATTACATTCCTGTACTCATCGTATGGAACCAAAAAGTGAGCCACAATTATTTGTCTAAAACTGATTGTTTGTCTGACAACTGATTGCACACTATTTTATTCTTTGCGCATATTCTCAACACATTATTCAGACGCCTATCCCTTTCATTTATATACTGTTTATTATATGTTTGAAAAAGTTTTGCTCAAATAGTTTAGTTAACTTGTACAAATTATCAAGTAAATTACAATCGAGTCAGTTTCTTATTAAATTAATTAGTACCAAGTTTATATTCATAATGGACTACCCATATCAAAGGCGAAAATATATGGAAGGACTTCACAAAAACAAATACTATAATCTATTGGTATTGAATGAGAAACTATTGAATTCTCTCCGCAAAGACTTCTCGCAATCAATGAAAGCGTATGAGGTATTAGTCATTTATTTAACTGAATTGCAATTAATTTTTATAAACAATATATTTAGTGTGAAAAGGATGAGACAATGAAAAAGTTGTCAATTTTAATTGAAGTGACTAACAATCGATACAAGTGTTCGCTATTGATTCAACTCTTAAGAGAATCAGAGGACGACTCAAACAAAACTTTGGCTCAAAAGTTGGAGGAATACAACACATCTCCCGGTCGTAAAGTCTTCGGGGATGAGATTGAAATAGAAGTGACGATAAACACAGCTGACGATACTAAGGGACCGAAAAGTAATGTCTATCCCATGACTTATAACCCCAGAGGAAAAGCTTTAATTATAAATAATGTTAAACAATGTACTCAAAGAGAGTCTCAACGATTTGAACACATTTTCAAAAAATTGTTATTTGAAGTGGAGTTGGCTTTTGATTTGACCGCAAATCAGATCAAAGAGAAAGTAATAGAACTCAGAAATAAAATACAAAATGAGTTTAAAGAGAAAAGAGTGAAACCTCAGGCAGTCATTATTATGGTTATCAGTCACGGAGAGGATGAAAATGTGTTGGGTATTAACGCGTGTAATAAAATAAATGTGAATGATGTGGTGTCCACTAAAACTATAGTGGATGAGTTTAACAAGAATGAATCTGAATTTTTTCCCGATAAATATGTCAAATTATTCTTCTTTACCTGTTGTCGTACAAGTAAGTACATTTTAATTCATTAAAAATTAAGTAAAAACATTTAAAAATATTACTTAAGAGACAAATACGGGTGAAATACGTGACATTCTCTTTGGTCTAACCTCTAAAAAAGATGAAAGTTATGATACGATAAAGTTTTATTCATCGGCCGAAGGTTTGCCCTCAACTTTTATATTATAAATGTTCATTATTACAAGCATGTTTATTTTTATTCTTAAAATTGATAGGCTATGAAACTTTCACAGATGGGAACTACTCTTTTTTTGGCAAATATTTGAGTGAATCCATAGCACAATACGCTCATAAAGAGGACCTCACACAGATTATGAACAGGGTAATAATTTTCATAATAGTATGAAAAATCTATTAAATTATGTCTCTATTTAGACTACCAGTGCTCTAAAAATGATTTGAGGATCAGAAGCAGAGTTTAGAGCCATAGGATTGAAAGCTAAGGTTTATTTCAACCCTGGCTATGCTGAAGTTTAAAATAAATAATACAATTACCTTAAATCGTGACATACGCTTGCATGCAAGGTTATCTAAGTTGCTTACGAGGGGGTGCAAAGTTATCTAAATAATATTGCATATATTTTTGGGTCACTTCCTTTAATTTGAAGTCAAACTTTAAACTCAGCCAAAAAGAATGATTTGTCGATAGGAAACTTAATCAATAGTTTTGTTTACTGTAATTCTGGCGTTAAAAGAGATGACTAGAGCAAGTATTTTCCTGGAATAAAAACTCATGAAATCGATCGGGAATCGGGAGCATAAAAGGTAAAAATCAAGAATATAAAAACAACTTCTTAATTTATTTTGTGAATGAAAAACGAAAATATCCATAAAATTAACATTAAATATCGAAAAAACAATTAAATTTTATTATAATTTGATTTTTTGAAAAAGAGTTTATTATGTTTTGCAAATAATATTTGATATTTTGTATTTTAATTTAGCTTAACATTGGCGGAAATTAGGAGGGTCAACATTTTATTGCATATTTATGAAAGAAATTTTGTTATATTTACTAAAATACTTTCAAATCAGAGTTTAAAATTTTAAATATTTATAATTTAATACAAATTTTAATTGAATTTGTAACTTCGGCAAATATTGGTCTAAAATTGCAAAATCGGGAATTTTGGGTTAAACCTTAAAATTCGGGTTAATAATACTTTGAATTTTAGACCTATTAGAGTTTATATATTTACTAGAATTAAATTCCCGGAGATATATTTAACTAAAAAGAATCGGGAATTCCCGAAAAATACTTGCTCTAGAGATGAATCAAGACTTTACTCTTGTTTAAATACTATTCTATTTGATTTGATGCCCAACAACGCAACCGAAGAACACTTAGGACTAACAGATAATGAAAATGATGTCGAAGAAAAAGAGGAAAAGATTATAAAACCTTTCGAGAGCATACAATTAAAGTAAATCAAATTATTGTAGATTTGTGTTAATAAACCTTTGTTAAACAATTACATTCAGTTTATTATGCGTGCAATGCAATGTTATCTAGATAACATTGCATCAAATTTCTTAACCTGCAAATTCTTAAGAAACTTAGATAACCTTGCACGCAAGCGTATGTCACGATTTAAGGTAGTATAATAAAGACCAAAATATTTGATTTATTGCAATAAAACAATTTGTGTCCTTAAAAAAGTTAAATAAATTTTATATTTAAATACTTTAACTTTTTGTTAATTAATAATAAGTAAAATAATAAAAAACAGTTTTCAATTTCTCATATGATATGCATTTACTCCTTTCCTTTGCTTTAGTTTTCAATTCGTTTAGTTTACGGCCAGAAAGAGGTTTAGGTTAAGGACATTCTCTATTCTGTTCTTTTAAATAAAACTTCTAATATTTGATACAAATAACTATAATTTTTTATTTTTTTAATTGAATTTTTTGTAATTTTTTTAAAATAAAAAAATATTTATTTAAATGAAATAAAATAGTTTTCTTTATTTAAGTTTAGATGAAATTCTAATATTAATATTCAATAGTTTTTATTTTTGTGACACTTTCCTCACTTAAACCATAACTTAATCCTTGACTGACACCAAACATCAGTCATTAATTAATTACTCAATAAATTCTGGGAAAATATTTCAAAAACTATAAACTCTTTCCAATAACTTTAAAAATGGACAGAAATTATAACAAAAATTAAAGTCTTTTTCATAACATTTATTTATATCATACCTTTCGCTGCCATAAGTCTTACGTTTATTCAAATTATATAAAGAATTTTTTTTTCTTATATAAAAGTTGACATAAAATTGTAGTGCAAAAACATAACATTCCTTCCCATAAGTTTGAGTCCTTGAGACTCAAACTGTACAGACAGCTGCTGTACAGATACAGACAGCTGCTGCAGTAGTGTCTCTTAGGGATAACCCATTTATGCTGAGCTAATCAGTGTTTATGCAATGACAGAAAAAGTGAATGACTTTCTTAAATGTTTTTCAATTTAAAATACTAAAACATTATTAAACTGTACCCAACTCTCTGTACCACAGGTGCTCATCTGTACCACAGGTGCACATCTGTACCACCGGTGCTCTCAGAGATATGTGGGGAAG
This sequence comes from Galumna obvia, assembly GCA_034695785.1. Lineage (NCBI taxonomy): Eukaryota > Metazoa > Arthropoda > Arachnida > Sarcoptiformes > Galumnidae > Galumna > Galumna obvia. The sequence goes on along the minus strand of JAQFZM010001950.1, from coordinate 10,941 downwards.
TCTCGTATATTTTTCACCCGAGTTTAGGGCCAATGCATTGAAATCTAGTGTTTATTTCAATCCTCATTATTCTGAAATAGAAAGGGAAAAAGACCTAGATGATGACAAGAACATGATGATGACCTAGAACAAGAGATACAACATGAGGAGGATGATGAACAGGATTAATCAATGTTTAATTGTTTGTGTTTTTCCAGTAATAAAGTATTAAATATAATAAAAATAGTTATGATTAAGTGATAATTTCACTTATTTTATTAATTATTAATTATAACTTTTATAAAGAGGTCTTTTATATAATATAAATTATATTATATTAAACTTATTATTAAATTAAAAAATTTTGTAAATCAATTAAATTAAATAAATATTTATTTAATCGGAATATATTTATCAATTGGATAATAGTTATCGGTTTCTCATAAAATAATTTTATAAACAATACTTATAAACAGGGATGGCTAAAGAACCGAGTCCTAGGGGGGGGGGTATTTTGGCAAAATATCCCCCTAGATCAAAAAAGTCCCAACATATCTAGTATCTGTCCATAGACGCTAATGTTAAGGGTCCCAAACTCGTAGGGGGTATTCCGGAATACCATCCCTTTTAGCCATCCCTGTTTATAAAGCATTTGAGGTATTATACAGGTTATAATAAATGCATTCCTTCTTTCCCTTCCCTTACAATAACATAACTGACGTATCAGGCCTCCAGTTTTACGTCAGACGTATTCTTAACTTTTTCTTAAAAAAATAAACAAAACTATTTGTAAAAACATTTACATATTAAGCGGCTTGAAAAATGTCTAGTTCATTTTCAATAATGAAAAACAAAATGTGAAATAAGAGCTAAACTGATTATATCACTAACTTTTGGTCTCCAATATATTACTCTAATTATGATTATTTTATGAAAAAATTGTTATCTAAACAAATCTCTATATTTAATACAAAATCAGCTCTTATATACATATCACTCATATTTTATCAATACTAGCAACTCTTTCCAATCAATGACCTATCACATTTTAAATTGTGTTGACCAAGACAATTCTGTTGATTAAAATCACTTTGATTTTCTATATATAACATCTTTTATTTCATTTATTCATATAATTTGTTGAATAATGTTTTATTTTAGTAAAATAACTCTATTTTATAGTATTTTTTTCTGAATTAACTTTTTGTGAATAATTTTTAAATTCTTATAAGTTATAAGTTATAACTTATAAGTTATAAGTTTCGCAAAACCTTTGATTTTAATGTCAAAACTTTGTTTCCCATTGGTTTTCAATTATATGATCAGAAAGAGACGATCAAGGTTAAGGACAGGTTAAGGTTCCCTTCAAAATTGAATTACAAAGAAAAATATATAAAATGATCTAGAATATTTTATCTGTCCAAATAACAATATACAAACTGTTTTTATTTAAATAATTTTTAAAACCATTTTTATAAAATATATGCATGGTTAAATAAGAAATAATCATATCTGCCTTTTAAACGGGTTTTACTGTTATTATCAAAGAAACACTGAGTGCACAGTGTTTTATTCTGTGCGCATATTCTCAACACTCATGAATCTGACGCCTGTTCATTTCATTGATGTACTTTCTATTGAATGTTTGAAAAAGTTTTGCTCAAATACTTTAGTTAACTTGTGCAAGTTATCTACAATCTAGTCAGTTTCTTATTAAATTAATTACTACCAATTTCATATTCAAAATGGACTACCCTGATCAAAGGCAAGAATATATGGAAGTCCTTTTAAAAAACAAATACTACAATCAATTGGTATTGAATGAGAAACTATTGAATTCTCTCCGCAAAGACTTCTCGCAATCAATGAAAGCGTATGAGGTATTAGTCATGTATTTCAGTTCATTGCTATTCATTATAAACAATATATTCATTAGTTTGTATCGGATGAGACAATGAAAAAGATGTTAATTTTAACTGATCTGGTCAAAAACCGATACTCTTGTTCTCAAATGATTAAACTCTTAAGAGAATCACAGGACGACTCAAACGCCACTTTGGCTCAAAAATTGGAGAAATACAACACATCTCCCGGAAGGAAGTTCTTCGGCGATAACATTAAGATAGAAGTGACCAAAACCAATGCTGCCTATGCATGGGGTCATGAAAGTATGGTCTATCCTATGACTCTGAATCCCAGAGGAAATGCTCTAATTATCAATAATGTGAAACAATTAACTCAAAGAGAGTCTCAACGATTTAAACACATTTTCAAAGAATTGTTATTCGAAGTGGAGTTGGCTTTTGATTTGACCGCAGATCAGATCATAGAGAAAGTAAGAGAACTCAAGAATAAAATCAAAGAAAACTTTGAAGAGGGAGAGACTGGACGCAAACCACAGGCCGTTATTATTATGGTTATCAATCGCGGAATGGATGGAAAAGTTTTTTGATATGACTTAACAGATGTGGTCGACACTCAAACAATAGTCAACGCACTTTCCGATAAAGTATATGAATTTGATGAACAATTTGTCAAGATGATTTTCATTTCTTGTTGTCGTGAGAGTGAGTTAAATCTAATATTTTATTACCATGGTAATCTAATGATAATACTATTTTTAAGGGATATGAGTTCAGAGGATGTGAATGACCAAGATGAAGGGAATTAGTAAATGTTATCAGATATAATGTTCTATTAATTCTTTATTTCAATTATATAGTATTAAATATATTTATTAACATTTTGGTAATAATACGAAATCACAATTAAAGTAAACTTGTTTTTAATCACAAACTGTGGTATTAAATATTTTAAATATTTTTTAAAAATATTCAGACTTTGAAATTAATATACTAGTTATCAATAACCTATTGTCTTCTTCTTCAGCAATAAACTCATGTAATAATGCATTCATTTGAGCGGACAGAAGACCAAAACATAATCAATAACCAGCGATAAATTTAATTTTAATTTAAAAGAATTTGTTTATATCTAAAACTATGGAAATTCATTATCAATGAAAGTAATTAAATTAATATTTATATAAATTGCAAAATTATTTTCACTATTTAATTAATTCTTCTATGATATCAAGATTATCATATTCTGTAACTATCAATAGAGAAACCTAGATAATAAAATGTTAATTTGATTTAATAAATGTTTCAATACTTCGATAAATATCTAAAATATTGTTTAATTGCATTTTAATATATAAATTAAACTCATATTCATTTCAGTTAATTTAAAAACGATAATTGTTTTGACAACAGATAATAATTCACTTGGTAACACATTTATTATAATTGAATTTCCTTAATCCTTATATAATATTATCAATTGTAGTGTTGACAGAACAACTTATTGAAACTCAAGTAATTTGCTTAATTTAACATATTACTACTTGGTAAATTTAAAAAATACTTGTTAAAAATTAAGACTCTAATGTTTTAAAAATTGCTTTTGTTTTCCTAAAGTTTATCAAAACAATTTGTTTAACCTAGTTAATTCTGGATACAAAAGCCGAAAGAATAAATCAATTGAACTTGTTCTATTTGGTGAACTATAGTAGAATATATTTAATTGAAATATAGAAATATTTAAAACTCAAGAAAAGTCTAATAAGTGTTAATAAATGTTTATATAAACGTTGATATAATCGTTGCATCAAAACATAAAGTTATTGTAGAAAAACATATTAAAGAGTAAATACATAATTTTATTTAACAATATTTATTAATAAATTGTTTTAAAAGCTTTTAATAATAAATTAATATGAATTAAATATTGAATAAAAATAGATGAGCTAAAAGTCTCCATAAAAGAGATTTTTATGAATAAATATTTGAGTGTAACAATAATTAATCCAAACTGTATATTATGCTCTCCCATTAAATAATCAGGTGATCAAAGCATGAATGCAACGATTATATCACATCCTTTTCTCAGAAAACTAGTCAATGACTCATAACATGATTCATAACCAGATTGAAATCGGGTTCACTCTTAAGTATGCATTGAAAGAGTAAACAGTTTTTAACGTAACAGTAATTTCTCTCACATTATTATGTGAACAACTTAAGGTTGCAGGGGATGCAAAGCATAGTAGGGGTCGAATCTAATGTTTACGTTTTCCCATTGGTTGAGAGCAAATCGTAATGGATTCGACCCCTACTCTGTTCTGCATCCCCTGCAAACTTAAGTTGTTCACATAATAAAAGGAGTGTTCAACTGATTTGTGACAATTTTAAGAAATTCTTACATTACTTTCTTAAATATTTGATTATTTCATTTTAAACTATTATGTTATTTTGAAGAATAATTTAGCATTAAATATTTATCAAGTACATATTTTGTTGGTTGTGCTCAAAAATTGGAAATTATTTTATTAACGACAAAAAATATTTATCATATTTTTATTAAAACGATTTAAAAAAGATTATATAAAAGTGAAAAACTTATTTATTTTTAATTTTGATCAAGATCATTTTAAACTTCTAAATCAAGTCTAAAATCAAGAAAAATAAAATAAAATGGAGTCAGAAAGTAATGTCTCGAAGGATATCACCAAGGTAGAAGATAACAGTAACTCATCTGTTCGAGTAAAAAAGGGAAAGTATGTCCCCGATGAAACTCTTGATGAGAAATGGCTGGAACTCGATAACTATGATAATCTTGGAAATTGGCGACGGGATAATCCAAGACACTTATCAGAGGACGGGTCAGGTCCGAGTCATAGTAAGACTGAGTTTAAACATTCAAAAGAAATACTAAATTCAAACTCGAAAGGAGAGCAAAACTTTAATAATAAATTATTAAATGAAAGTTATCTTGATAAGTTCAAAATAAGCGAACTAATTCCAAGATCATTAAAAAATAGAATTGTTTTGTTCTATATTTTTGATGATAAGATCGGAAAGAATATAATATTCAAAACAGATTCAGATATTGTTTACGGTTTGGGCTCAAATTGTGAAGGAGTGCTTGGCCTAGGTCATAAGTTTGTTGTGACCAAGCCACAATATATACATGAACTAAGTAATAAGAATATTAAACATTTATATAATGACATTCAATATGTGCTAGCAACAAGTGAACAAGGACAATTATATGAATGGGGAATAAAAATAGAAATCAATGAAAACAAAGATATTTCAGTGAAACACATTTTAAGGCCACAATTGTTAGAATTCCCACAAAATATTCAAGTGATTGACGTATCCATGAATTTCTCTTATTGTTTGGCGCTGACCTCTAGCGGTGATGTTTATGGTTGGGGTGAAAATATGGACAAACAATTTATTAATAGTGAAGAACTCTATTTAAAAACGCCCACAAAAATTGAATTAACAGAAAAAGTTAAGACAATTAATTGTTATAATGAAGGCTGTAATCTTGCACTCAATGAGCAAGGTGAAATTATTTTATGGGGAAGTAATGTTCAAGATGCTTGTGAATTTGATGAATATTTTGCAATACTTGAACTTGATAATATTTCAGAGTTTTGCAATAATAAAGAATATATTTATTTTTTGAGAGATAAAAGATTATACTTCTGTGAAATTTTAGACGACATTCCGTTAATAATGAATGAAATAATGGAAATCAATTCAATTATATCTATAAATACTTCAAATATTATAATATGTTTGGCATTAATTGGAGACAAAATCTATGAAATTAAAGGAAATAAATTATTTGAAACTAATTATAGAAACTTTTCTGAATATTTAATTGATAACAATCAAATTAGCCTTGGTTGTATTGAATGTTCTTCTAAAAATAGTGATACTGAATACAACCAAGATCATCTTAATGAAATAGATAATGTCATTAATTATGAGAAATTCAAGCATTCATTTTGTAATTTAAATCAAATAGAGATCAGAAAATTTGATAATTTGATAGTTGAAAATATTTCATTTGTTTATTCAAATAATAAAGAGAAAATTGAAGAAAAATACCAAGAACTTTTTAATAAAAACAATATTGAAATGTTTAAAGCAAAGTTTCCACCTTGGTTATTTCAAGAGAGATACCATACTCAATTTATTATTAAAAAGAAAATTGGAGCTGGCTCATTTGGAAATATTTTTAAAGTGAAGGATATTTTTGATGGTCAAGATTATTGCATTAAAATTGTTAAAGGTAATTTTATATATAAAATAGCTTGTTTATTATTATTTCAATTTTTAAAATAGAAAAGAAAAATGAATTTAATAAAAGAAAAGATTGTTTTTCAAAAATTCATAATATTGAAGATATGAACAAGGTTAATAAAGAAAATTGTGGAAAATATTACGAAAATTATATCCATGATGTAATGTCAGGTTGCCTTGGTAATGAATATATAGTTAAAAAGTATGGATACTGGATGGAAACCAGGGACAATTATACAGAACATTTTACCAAGTTAGAAATTTGTGATGGTAATTTAAATGACTTAAAAAAGTTCAAGAATAAACTCCTTGGAAATTTTAACTCTCAATTCACAAATTTTCTATTTTACTTGGATATATTCAAGCAAATAATCTTGGCATTTATTGAGTTTCATTCAATAGGGAATATTCATAGAGATATCAGACAAGAAAACATTTTAATAAAGAAACAAAAAAACGGGAAAATAATTATAAAATTATGTGATTTTGACTTAACAACAGATAGTTTTGAAAATTTAAATAAAGACAAATTACTGGATGATTCTTTACCCCATGGTTATACTGGAACTCCGCCTTTTATTGCACCCGAAATTAGGAAAGAAGAGGACTATTTTACAAAAGCTGATATATATAGCCTTGGTATAACCATAAGGAGGGTTTTTGAACAAATCTTTAATACCAGGTAACTTTTATTCTAATAATACTTTTGATTAATTTTTCATATTATTTATAGGAAACGAATTTTCATAATTTCAAAAAATGAAAATTTCCCTTTAAATAATCTTACCATGATACTTAATGAAATAATAAATGCATTAATAGAGAAAATGATTGAAAAATCAGATATTAAAAGAATTAACCTAGAACATATTTTAACAGTTATAAATTATATATTTTATATTACAAAATTTATATTCGAGCAAGATAAATTAAGTAAAGAATTAAAGTTTAGAATACAAAATTTATACTTGCTATGTGACCTATCAATTTACACCATTCATAAATATAATTCATTATCCAATTCAAGTGAAGAATATTTATATGAATTGTTTATTAAGAGATTAGAAGAATATTCTACGACATTATCTGATGAAGAATTTGATGAAAATTATGAAAATTATATCAAAGATTTTATGAAACCCATAGAAGAGGAGGTGCTCTCAAAAAACACAGAAATTGATATAAGGAACCTTGATAGAGATTCAAAGAATCTTTATCAATTTAGTGCAAAAGACTTTTTTGAATCACATGGGGCAGAATTACCAAGTGTTGAAGATGTCCAGGCTATGTACAGAATGATGGTTGCTGAAAATTTAGAATCAAGAAATTTAAATGTTAACTATAGAGCATATGCTCATGCTAATTTTTTGGATAAATTCAAGAATTTGTGGGAGTGTTTCAATAGTTTAAATACAGAAGTATTTGAATTATTTAAAATAGAATATCAAGAATTTTTAAACAAACAAGGTAATATGTTTAAGTAAATTAGCATGTTCTATAACTAATTTTATTAGAGATTATTAATGAAAAATACTTTTATCATGGAACTTAAATATAACACTTTACTGGATAATTATTTCATGTGTCAAACATTTGATATATTAAATATTTTTCTTAAAAGATGTAAATAATAAAGTTTTTGATAAATATGTATATAATATTAATTATAATCTTGTTCAAATATAAATAAATAGAATTGTATTAATTATTATTGCAATAATTTTTCAAAGAGTGGTTTCATAGTCTGATGCCATACATAATAACCAGCATTTGTTAAATGAAGTCCATCAGTAAAGAGACCCCTCTTTTGGTATCCATTGCTGTCAACCATTTGTGGTCCGATATCAGCAAAAAACACATTTTTGTTGTCAGCGTTTTCTTCAATAATTTTATTAATTGGTTTTATTCTTGAATTAAGTCTTTTATTTTTTAACGGAAATATAGCCATAACTATAAGTTTACTTTCGGGACATTTGACTCTTATTTGTTTAATCACTTCAATGACACCACTGGCTATCTCTTCATTTGTTGGTTTGGGATCCGTTACACGAAAATTATTATAACCTAGATCAATTTAAAAGGAATATAAATTCATATTTAATAATTGTTATTATTGTCTAAATATAATCTAGATAAATTTAAGATAAAAATACAATTATTAATACCTATTTCTATGACAATCACTCGTGGGTTAAGTCCATCCAATTCGTGATTATTGATTCTCCACAAGAGGTTAGAAGTGGTGTCTCCGGCGATACCGTAATTGACAGCACTTTTATTCTCATAATAACTCTTCCAAATGGTTTTCCCCTCGTTTTGCCAAAACTGAGTAATTCTTAATATTCTTATTTAACTGATCATGATAAAAATTCATGAATATAACAGATTAAGAAATTATTTATTAAAGATTAATAAGAATATAATATTTTGAGACATTATTATTACAAAACAACAGATGGTATGACAGAGAGTATCGGTTCTGTTAGTGATGTCACTCTTTTCATGTCGTCTGCAAATCATATGTTTTTTGTTTTGACTCTAAATAACATAAATTCAGTTATTATTAAATAATAATAAATATTATGTTTTGTCACTCATTTAAGTGATATCATTAAAAATAGAAACAATTAATTCATATAATTTTCGGTAAATTTCTTGTGTTTTAAACTATTATTTTAGTAAAAATAAATTAGTTTTACATTAAATTACAGTTTAAAAGTGTAATCATTTAATTTAAACATTATTTATGTTTAGATTTGCCTTAAAAGACATATTGTTTTGTGTTTTGACACTAAAACAATAGTTTTTAGTAATTATTACTTTTAACAGTTAAGTGCTCCCCCTATAAGACTTCGTTAAACAGTTTCGTTTAACAAAAGTGTGATCGGTTTCGCTATATATGCTCTAACCGTCTATAAGAGACGAGCTCTAAGTGAAGCGTTGCTCTCTCACAAACTCATCGCTAAACACTTCTCCATTGAAAAGCATTGAATTCACTCCATTTATATTAGACCTTTAATTTTAATTGTGACTTATCTATAAGACATAATCAAAAACATTTATCTTTATATCATTCTCAGATAAATATTTGAGGCATTCCTAGAATTTTTTCAATTTTGGTTTTAAGACTAATCTGTAATTGACAGAGGTGTCAACCCCTTTAGTAACCAACATCTAAGGCAACGATAAACATATACTTTACACACTTTTATTCACTGATACATTGTTGATGGACCTAGAGGTCTCTCACGTTTGACACCTCTTATAATTGACTTTTAAAATTGTTCGATCACATTAATGATACACAGGGTTAACAGACTGTTAATAAATTTTTTACAAAATAAAAAACACTTTCATTGCGTTTGCCCTCAAACCATAATTCATTTCATACAAACACTTGATATTAATAACGTATTAAACAAAACTTTTACCACGAGAAAAGTTTCAAAGTTTTTTTAGATATAAAAAAATAAAATTCAACAATGTTCTTTATTGAAATATTTAAAAATATAAAGGATATAAGATTTGAATTTTATTCCTTTTTTTAATAATTTCATTAAATAAAATGGAAAAAAAATATATCATTTAAATGTTCTTTACAAGTTAATAATGGTTTAGGTTAGCTAATTCCAAAATACACTAACATAGCGTACTTGAAATTTTGTTCTACTCAACCATAGAGAATACATGGATGACTTCAGGTTAAAAGGGTTGAACTCATTATTTTGGAAGTTGTAAGTTTAGGTTGTTTTTGATTAATTAAAAAATAGTTTACCCTACGTTTGTTAAGAAGAGTGTAATATATTCATTGATTTATTAAAAATAAATTTAAAACTTAATTAAAATAACTGATAATTGAAAAAAACTTACCATAAGTTTAAGTTAAGAATGAAATTAAATAGTGTTTAAAAATGATTTTACTTAAAAGAAATATTAAATAATTGTTGTATTAATAAAATATTAAAATTTTCATAAATTTGATGTTTTCAAACAGTTAGGGCTATAGACTAATTGAATAAGTTTGCATGGTGATTAAATAGTTATAATGAAAACGGAAAGGAAAAATAAGGGTTTCATAAAAATATATCCAATCATATTATTTAAACCATAATTTTTAGCAGGATGACAGGATGTCTGATTATCAATATCTAAATATGGTAAATTAATTTAAACATTACATCCATTAGTTTTAATATATATATTTTCAGTGAAATTATGTTTTTATTTTCCGTTAATAATTAAAAGCAGCAATGTTAAATAATTGTTTTAATAAGATATTAAAATTTTCATAAGTTTGATGTTTGCACACAATGAGGGCTATAGAGTCTATAGTATAGACTAATTAAATAACTTTGCATGGTGATAAAATAGTTCTATAGAAAACAGAAAGCTACAAATAAGGAATTCACAGAAAAAATATTTAGGCATACTAGATAAGTTAACCTTGCTAACAGGATGCCTGATTAATTATTATTAAACATTATTTTGAAACTATTCTATACTTTAAATATAGATATAATACTGTTATGGGCTGAGAAACCCTCCGGGCCTTTTGGACATCATGGGATAGATGGCATTGTTACAGAAACCAATCCCTACTTTATTAGCCTTCAGGGCAGTCCACTTAAAGAGAGGTCAATAGCCTTTTAGTATTAATCTGTGAAAAGGATGTCACGTTCACAGAAATCAATAATTCAATTAAACCCTTTTATTATTTTGTTCTCAATTTTTATAATTCAATAGAAATCTTTTGTATTAATTTTACTAAATATAGAAATCTAAAAATCTTTATAAACTATAC